>JAASAO010000732.1:0-77071 GCA_017311375.1 Mytilus coruscus | reverse complement strand
TGGTATCAGTGCCAATGAGACAACTCTCCATCCAAGTCAAAATTTATAAATGTAAACCATTATAGGTCAAAGTACGGTCTTCAACACGGAGCCTAGGCTCACACCGAACAGTAAGCTATAAAGGGCCCCAAAATTACTAGTGTAAAACCATTCAAACGGGAAAACCAACGGTCTAAATATGCATGTTTTATGGTTGATTGATTGAAGAAAAAAAAATAAATGATCGCATATTATACCTTAACATGTGTTATGTTTATTGTTCTAGAGTTAGATCGAGTTTGTAATAAATAATGAAAATTTTTGTTTTTCATTATTTCACATTTTCATTTTGTTAATTTCATATTTTAACTATAGACGAAGAGAGCTGAGTCTGGTATTCATTTACGCAAGAATTTTCACCCATTGAAGGAAATATGCAATAAAGCTTGATATACACAGAATGTATGCTAGACCCGAGGAAATAAAATACGTTATTATTGACCATGTACTGTCACATGAATGCAAGCGCATTTAAATTTAAAAAGAAATGAAAGTTAATATGACTGGTACCTAGAATATATGACTGTTGCAAATCGTCATTTATTGGATTCTTGTTGAGATTCGTTGATACATTTGTCGGATTTTGTCTAATTTTGAATTAAACTGAAACTGCTTAACCATGAATTTGTTGATTGTGTTCCTTTTGCTCAATTTTTAGATTTTAAGTTATTGTTGTTTGCATTTCTTTTGCCGTTGTTTTTCTATTTGGTCATTTGAGGTTTTGTTTCATTTGTTGGATTCGCTTTTAAAAATAGTAACAAGGAACAATTGAAAAACGTAACGGAGACACTATTTCAGCCTTTGAGATGCGATGGGAATGCCAATGGTATCACTATCAGACTGCGTAGACCAACTGCCGCAGATGATAGCGACTATAGGCCACCATACGGACTCTAACAATGAGCAAAACCCATATTGTGAAGCAAGCTATAAAATTCCAAGACATTACCAAAAGTAAAACATTTCACACCAGATACCCAACGGTCCGATTTGTACAACAAACACAAACCAAATATGATATATAGCAACAAACAACAACTGCAGGTTCCTGACTTTGGACAGGTACATACAGGATGTATCGGGGTTAAACATGGTTGAGAGCGACAAACCGTCACCCCAGCTTGAGATAGTGGTATAATAGCACAAAATAAAAAAAAAAAAAAACGATAAAAAAACATGCAGTTATAAAAAATATAAAATCACAACATAAATGCAATGTAACTGTTAAAATTAGTTGGAAAGAACTTGAATCATCAGAAAAAATGTACGAATTTATGAGTATTCGCAATTACTGATAGCTAGATCAAATTTCATTAAAACTAATAAATACATTGTAAGTACTGTCTCACCATACTACAATATCAGTCGGTACACATCAAACAAATAAACTTTAAAAATATCATAAGCGGTCTGAGAAAAGCATTGACCATGTGTTATGTCAAAATACATAGAAGAGAATCAAAGCTCAAAAGAAGAAGAGAGTGATAAAATCATGGAAAAAACGACAAAAAGACGAGCAACAGTCTACTGGTTTTTGATATAAGAAATGTTTGACCAATACAAAGCCCACCACTGTTCCATAAATGGCACATTTCTCATTCAGTAATATCACAACCGTCGTATTTTACATTAAGAACTTTACAATGCAAATAACTTTTATCTATAATATATAAAATAATTATATTTCCAATATTGCCACCAAAACGAAATTACTTGACAAACAGCGTAATTTAAAAAATCTTGCGTACTAAATATAAAGAAGAAGACCAGTTCCATCCACACGTTCGCAAAGAAAATTGCAACCTACTCTTTGGTATGTGTTGCCTTTATGTGCTTTCGTCTCCCTTTTTTCTTATTCTTTCTTTCCTTGTTAATTTCTTTTATTATTGGTGTTTATTTCCCCTAATAGCTGTTCAAGTTCTTCCACGTAAAGTCTTAACTTAACAAACTTATAAATATATACCTGAAGATACCCTGGTCTTTAGGTACTAATATACAGGGATCTTCACTGGAATAGCTCTACCAGTGAAGAAATCTGTTAACAGAATGTGCAATAGTGTTGTGGAATTGATAAAATAAAAAAAGGTATTTGTGCTTTTGTGTGATTTTCTCTCTCTCTCCCCTTTTCCCCGCCCTTGTAAACTTCTTTTATTACTGTTTATTTCTTTTTGTCCCCAAACTGCTGTTTAAGTTCTTCCACGACATTTCTCTGGAAATAAACAAAATATTTTCGCAATTGTCAGTAAATCGATGTCATTCTACTTCATCTGATCAAACGGGAATAATAAATACTATTAGAGGAGTACGAAATGGGAGCCGTCATTGAAATTTTGAAAATTACTGATTTATGCACTTAAGGTTCATCATAACCTAGCAAATATGGCCGTATTTACACCACCAATTTCACTCTGGGTACAGACAAACCTGTGCGCCTGGAAAAATTTAAGAGCATGGCTGACCTAGATATACAAAATTTAGAAACATTTTAAGTTTCCGATTTTTAAACACTTAACTGGACTTTGCTATTCATTTTTTTTCATTCCTGCAGAAGGTGCCAAAATAAACTAGTCTCAGATGCATGATTTTTGTTTTGTATTAGATGTTATTGGCTACTATTGTTACTAGCTGTCAGTAACTGCGAGTTCTCTCCGATCTGTACTTAGTGTCTTTTTGTTGTGGGGATGTAAAAGTACCCTGCCACGTCCACTCTGCATTTTTGTTATGTATTTCTGCTTTGTATCTATCTGATGAGTTACGCCCTTTTCTACTGATTTTAATAGTGTGTTCTTATGTTGTATTATTACACCGCTGTCCCAGTTTAGGGGAGGGTTCGCGCCTTCAAACTAGTTTAAACCCGCCACATTCTGTATGTGCCCGTCCCAAGTCAGGAGCCTGCAATTCAGTGATTGTCGTTTGTTGCTGTATATCATATTTGTTTTTTGTTCATTATTTTGTACATAAATCAGCCTATAGTTTTCTCGTTTTAATTTGTCATTTATAGCTGACCATGCGGTAAGGGCTGAAACATTGTTGAAGGCCGGACAGTGACCTATAGTTGTTAATTTGTGTGTGATTAGGTCTTTTGTAGGGAGTTGTCGCATTGGCAATCATACCCCATCTTCTTATTTTTATGAGTTGGGAAAGCGGTTTGTGAAGCTCTCCGCATACAGTTAAAGGTTGTGAGTTATATTGATTTAAATGGACAATAGATGGACAATTGATTTCTTCAAACAATAGTTGATTTAAACTGTGTATCTGAGTGGACCGTATCACATGAAACTCAAGTGTTTGTTTATTTTGCTATCATCTGCAGACTGGAAAAAAATTCACATCAAAATCCAGGTAAGTTTTTAATTTTCCGCAGCATAAACTTTTATATATCTAGGTCCAACCTTGCATTAAAACTTTCCTAGATTTATCGGTTTGTCTGTACTCGGAGTAGATTTTGTGGTGTAAACACGGACATATTTTTCCATTTCTTTTGATGAACCTTAATATCAACGTTTGGCTAATGAATCATAACTAAAAGTAATTGGAGGATTTTTAGCTGCAATTTGGTATTAATTTCACGTGGATGATTTTCGTATTTATTGCTAACAATGTTGTGTGTACTCGATTGTGCTTTCAAGCAACCGGTGCAAGTAACCGTTGCATGAACGGTTTCTAACTTGGATTATGTCTCCTGAAATTGCATAGGCAAAAATTTAAACAAAAAGCTTAAATTTATATACGAAACACATTTATATTCTATCTGATTTTCGCGTGTTATATTATTATAACAGAATAGAATAAATAGGTTGGAATTTTATTGGTAGGATTTTAGAAAACATGAAAAAATAAGAGTCATTTTTAAAAAATTAACCTCACTAATAATGTATTAAAAATAAAATAAGTAAAAAACGATATACCTACGCGATACATGTTTGCGCTAACCCACTTTAGATAAGTGTGGTAATAAAGAAAAAGAAAAAAAAAGCGTTGGGCGTTGGCATCCTGTGGACATCGTTCCGGTGTACTAGCAGCCTAAAGTCTGTAAACTACGATAGGTAAGCACACAACAGTCAAAATTATACATACACCCTTCTGTTTTTTTATTAATATTCTTATTTATTTCCTTATCTTCTTTTTATGTACATACAAAACTTTCTCAAATTATTATTCCTCAATTCAAAGACACATATGTTTAAGCCTATTTGGGTTTATACAACACATTTGGCAACTAAATTCACATACACAATTTGGCATGTCAAATTCATCCACTTTACGTGTCTGCTGATGTACCATCACAACGTTGCTGCCGCTATTTGTCGTTTGTTTGGCCTTTTCTCCTGTTCCGGCTTTTGGTAGCACCTTTTTTTACATATCTTTTTTTTCATTTTGTATTTGTTTATTTATTTAAGTGCTAATTATTTTATTATTTAATCTACCAATTATAATTATTCATCGGTTTATTTATTCATTTATTATTTTTTATCAAATTATTGTTCATTTTTTACTTCTTGTTCTTGTTCTTACACTATTTATGTTAATATGTGTATGTCTTTCAAAATTAATTACCATCAGGTAAAAATAAATTATTCAAATGTTCAATAAGGCGTAAGCCAGCGCCGACCGTGCGAGATATTCGTGGGTTTAAATTACATGCATATTCAGGACGAGATCATAGTAATGTAATATGAATATTAAACCCTGCTTTGTACTAGACCGACACGTTGATTTCTTCAAACAATAGTTGATTTAAACTGTGTATCTGAGTGGACCGTATCACATGAAACTCAAGTGTTTGTTTATTTTGCTATCATCTGCAGACTGGAAAAAAAATTCACATCAAAATCCAGGTAAGTTTTTAATTTTCCGCAGCATAAACTTTTATATATCTAGGTCCAACCTTGCATTAAAACTTTCCTAGATTTATCGGTTTGTCTGTACTCGGAGTAGATTTTGTGGTGTAAACACGGACATATTTTTCCATTTCTTTTGATGAACCTTAATATCAACGTTTGGCTAATGAATCATAACTAAAAGTAATTGGAGGATTTTTAGCTGCAATTTGGTATTAATTTCACGTGGATGATTTTCGTATTTATTGCTAACAATGTTGTGTGTACTCGATTGTGCTTTCAAGCAACCGTTGCAAGTAACCGTTGCATGAACGGTTTCTAACTTGGATTATGTCTCCTGAAATTGCATAGGCAAAAATTTAAACAAAAGCTTAAATTTATATACGAAACACATGTATATTCTGTCTGATTTTCGCGTGTTATATTATTATAACAGAATAGAATAAATAGGTTGGAATTTTATTGGTAGGATTTTAGAAAACATGAAAAATAAGAGTCATTTTAAAAAAGTAACCTCACTAATAATGTACTAAAATAAAATAAGTAAAAAACGATATACCTACGCGATACATGTTTGCGCTAACCCACTTTAGATAAGTGTGGTAATAAAGAAAAAGAAAAAAAAAAGCGTTGGGCGTTGGCATCCTGTGGACATCGTTCCGGTGTACTAGCAGCCTAAAGTCTGTAAACTACGATAGGTAAGCACACAACAGTCAAAATTATACATACACTCTTCGGTTTCTTTTATTAATATCTTATTTATTTCCTTATCTTTTTTTATGTACATACAAAACTTTCTCAAATTATTTTTCCTCAATTCAAAGACACATATGTTTAAGCCTATTTGGGTTTATACAACACATTTGGCAACTAAATTCACATACACAATTTGGCATATCAAATTCATCCACTCTTTACGTGTCTGCTGATGTACCATCACAACGTTGCTGCCGCTATTTGTCGTTTGTTTGGCCTTTTCTCCTGTTCCGGCTTTTGGTAGCACCTTTTTTTACATATCTTTTTTTTCATTTTGTATTTGTTTATTTATTTAAGTGCTAATTATTTTATTATTTAATCTACCAATTATAATTATTCATCGGTTTATTTATTCATGTATTTTTTTTTTATCAAATTATTGTTCATTTTACTTCTTGTTCTTGTTCTTACACTATTTATGTTAATATGTGTATGTCTTTCAAAATTAATTACCATCAGGTAAAAATAAATTATTCAAATGTTCAATAAGGCGTAAGCCAGCGCCGACCGTGCGAGATATTCGTGGGTTTAAATTACATGCATATTCAGGACGAGATCATAGTAATGTAATATGAATACTAAACCCTGCTTTGTACTAGACCGACACGTTGAGTAGGATTTCAAACGTACAAGTTCAAAAGGCAACAGTCCTAATAGACATGTCACCCTATCCAGAAACCTTTATCTGACTCCGAGTCAACTAGTCTTTACTCTTACTCTTCAATGCCTCATGCTTAGCGGAGATGCAGACACTATCATTTTTAATTTTAATTTTATAATTTTATAATTTTGGTTTGATCCGACCGGGGTTCGAACCCATGACCTCCCGCACTCGTGGCAAACATGCAGCCACGAGAGAACCGAAAATCGTTCTTGTTTGGTTTTTAATTCAGTGATTCTAGATATTGGTGTTTTTTCATCGGCAACACAATTATAGTAATTATGTAATTTTCACTATTTTTTCAGTTTATTTGTTAGAATGCATTTCTACAAAAAAAAAAAAAAAATCAAAAACTTTTCAGTTGTTTACAAAAGAAAAAAATAGAAGAGTGCCCGTTTCTAACTCGAATATTCTGCTGTTTCAAAATCATGCAAAAACTAATGAGAAATCAACACAATTTTGACATGTTAACGTATATAACAAACTTCACTAACACGTGTTTAAGGTAACACAATACCAAATGGCATATCTCCCGATTTCTTTTTATTTCTTTCTAATTTTGGCTTAAAATTTACATAATATTAGATATATACGGAACATGACTATTTTTTAATATATTTTTCCAATAGTTTTTAATGGATGGCGATGTTCTTGGATACGGAGAAACACTAAAAACTAACATAATACCAATCATTATATACTAAATCCATGCTTTTATAAACACACATGTGTTGTCATCATTGTTTTTTTTTTTTTTAGATAAATTGCTTCAAAGTTGACCGATACCCTTAGAATTTGATAGAAAACATGTGACGTTACTGAATACAGATAAACGTTGAAAAAAATATGTAACGGGATTTTAATGGTGTTTGTTATTTCATTTTCATTTCCTTTGTATGGTTTCGTAAATTTGCTATAAATTAAATATAACATTCTACTGGTTAAATTTATTTCGTCCTAACCGGAAGCACATTAAGGTTTTAAAAACTGAATCTTCAACATAACCCTTCCAACTAGAAAAAAGGTGATCCTCTCCGATGCATCCACGCATGAATAAAGTGTTTCAAAAATTTGATTTAGTGAATAGTGGTGGCACTCATACCACATCTTATATCTATTGAAGTACAATTTGAATTGATTGATTGATGGTTGCTTAACGTCCAGTGACAAATATTTCAAGTATGGGAATGAAATTACATGTTACAAATTTTTAGGTCATGATGACTTTTTAGGTAAAGCAGTGATTTGGTCAAGTCGAAATAGGTCAAACATTAGTATGTTCGAAGCTGTCAATCTGAATTATAGACCCCCTTAACATAGACTTGTCCAAAATTTGAGTTAGAGCTGGTAGACTTTTCTATAATTTTGATATAATTTATCCCAAAATTAGTATACTACGTTGTACTAATCTTTTTGAGATAGAGCAGGTGACATTTTTTTAATTTTAATTTATTGTCTAAAAGAAATGCATTACGAAATAACTGTGTTCTCGGGCCTTATACAATACAATTTGAAATAGTTGTGTCTAAAAAACACATTTGATGCACCCGTCAATACGTTTATTTGCGACTTATAATAAACTCACAGTTTTTTCCCTGAGATTGTAAACGTAACATCAACTTCTACTCTTATTATCACGATTTTTCTCATCGCGATGCGTATGTTTTTAGGAAAAGCATATATAGAATATGCTTTTTGTTTTTTGTTTTTTATTAATTAACATCTACGTTTTATGAACAATGTTAAGGACAGTCATGACAAATTAAGCTTTAATATTCTGCAAGTTGTGGCAACAAAACTTTTAATGCAATCACAGTAAATTTGTACCATTTCATGAAGGATATATATAACCACAGACTATAAACATGCTATATGTAAATGATATCTGCGAAACAATCAATTCCATTTATCAGAAAGTAACAAAAAAACATGTAACAATACTTTTAAAATCTTATGCTGAAGATTTTAATTCTGAATCGTACAAAAGCCTCTCAAAATTTAATAAAAAATTCTATGAATGTTTGACAAAGTTATATATACCTTTTATAACACTTTAACCCCTGACAGTATCTAAATGTAAACTGCCAAAAAACTCAATGTCAATGTATCGGAAAAAACAGGAAATAAAAGCAAAATCAAATGTTTTCCTTTATACTGAAAAAGTTTCTGTCCAAATTGAATAAAATTCCATAGAGGTTTGATAAAATAATTCATGTCTGTGTCTAAATGTTGATACTGCAAAATGTACTAGGATTGCTTTATGGATTTTAACTTTTTCAGCAGTTACAAGAAACATTTTGAGGAATTATTATCCTAAATTAGCCCATTCTGTTCTATAAATGTGGAAAATGGCTATAGTCACAATCATGGGAGCAATTATATCCCCATTGAAAGGCCCCTGACATATTGCAATTGCGTGAAATCTTTGTTGTCTACAGCCAGTTACACACAGGATAACATTTAAATACCATGTGTCCATGTCCACGCTGTTATAAACTTCACTCATAACACTACATGCATACTTTTATTTTTGATTTGGTAAACAAGATAATGTTCAAAACGTTTACTATCATTTCAATCCCAGTTTTACTTAGAATCCGAGCTGCTTAGTTTTTGTTAATAAAAGGATATAATGGTATGTGAGTAGCAACCCGACGAAACAGAAAGAAAAAACAACAACACCAGGTTTACGTTTGTGAGTATCCAGTGTTTTGTTTCTAGTGTTCCATCGTTGTTTATTATTTAGAAAATCAAAGAAATTAGCTAACTTTATTATTTATAAATATTTTTCGAAATATACCAAAACTCGAGATACATGTATACTAGAGATGTCAACGAGTGCTCAAGTAATCGAGTATCGCTCGGTTTCGAAATTAAATTCTATTAGTAATCTTTGATGCATCAAATTTAAAATACGTTTCGAATGTTTGTGTTTAATTGTCAATTAAAATTCCTCAAAAAAGGTGGGACATGCACGAGAGCAATTTTACTAGGCTTATACTTGTGGCGTAGCCATTCCACCACATCTGCACAAACATTTTCGTCTACAGGACTGATAGAGTTATCAGCTATGCCCAGAAAAAGTTGATAAGATAATATTTTTAAAAAGGAACAATCATTTTTCAATAGGTGTTTATTTGAACTAAAAGATTAGATTATTGTTTACATTATAAGTACACGTAGTAAGTGAGCTGTTAATTATTGTATACAATTCCTGGGACTTTATCTAGCCTAGATACTAATGTTGAGCATTTTACGTCCATTAGACAGCCCAAAATACATAAAATTGTTATTACTTTGCGTTTCCATTTTGTAGATATTTTTCCGAGCGGTTACTCGAGAATCGCTCGGCAAATTTAACGAGTATTCGATTCGTTTTTTTCTCCGAGTTGACATTCTTAAAGTTTACAGATGAGTTTTATATATTAAATAATGAAAAAGAGGGAATGCTATCGAGAAAGCAAATATAAATCAATTGTTTTAAACAATTGTAAACCGTCTTTCCCCTCCGATACATGATTTATTAATTGATTGATTGGTTGGGTTTTGATTGATTGATTGATTGGTTGGTTCGTTTGTTGGTTTGTTGGTTGATTACACACATTCGACCGGGCCTCTAAGAACAAGCGATTACTAAAGGAGATCCATCATCCCTTTTTAAACACATGAACCCGACACCTGCATGATTGATTGATTGACTGGTTGGTTGGTTGGTTGGTTGGTTGGTTGACAAATCCTTTGATTTAAAATTAACATGACACTCTCTAGGCGAGACATCAGTTTTAACGTCCCTAATCTGACCGAACGTGGCTGTGTAGTTATATATCCCGTACAGCCAAACGGACGCCCTGGATGCCTTAAAGGGACATTTGCTTCGAGATATAAAAAGAAATTAAAATATGATTTGTTTTCTTCAGTCATTAGTGAAAGTGAAATAGTGAAATAATAATTCGCTTTTACCAGCCAGTTGGCTCAATTTTGTCAAAATGAGCTACGAAAATAGCTGATGAATTATTCACTTGCAAGTGAATAATTCGACCTCATTGAATCCGCGTATTCATGTGACCACCAATTTAACCCCTTAGCTAGAGATGGGTTACGCATGAATTTGGCGTGTTCAGTTATAAAAGGAAAAGAATGTTAATATTGAAAGTGCAACAAGGGTAAACCATTTGATTGACTGATTCGATCTATAAAAACTCATTCGTATACAGGTAAATACGATGATTATGATATATCTTTTACCTATTATATGAAATCAAACAGACCTAGAAAAATCAAAATGCACGAGTTATCTTTATATCTATTTATATCTATATTTATGTTTATATCGGGTAATATGACCGTCTTCAGTCTTCGGAGGTCACCTCAATGGTTGATTAGATGGCGTGTAGACTAAAATACACACAAAATGCTATATATAATAAAATTGAAAATGGAACTGGGAAATGTGTCAAAGAGACAACAACCCGACCAAAGAGCAGAAAACAGCCGAAGGCCACCAATGGGTCTTTTACACAGCGAGAAAATGACGCACCCGGAGGCGGGCTTCTGCTGGCCCCTATTAAAAATGTACTAGTTCAATGAAAATGGACGTCATACAAAACTCAAAAACAAATAATGAACTAAAATTAAAAAAAACATACAAGACTAACAAAGGCCAGATGCTCCTAACTTAAGACAGGCGCAAAAATGCGGCTGGGTTAAACATGTTTTGTAAGATCTCAACCCTCCTCCTATACCTCTAGCCAATGTAGAATAAACAAACACACAGCAATACGCACAGTAAAACTCAGTTTAAAAGAAGTCCGAGTCCGATGTCAGAACAGGTAACAAAAGAAACTAAGCAAAAATGACAATGATACATAAATTAACAAAGGACTACCAGCAGTTACTGACATGCCAGCTCAAGACGTCAATTAAACTAATTGAAAGATTATGTCTTCATCATAAGAGGGACGAAAGATACCAGGGGGACAATCAAACTCATAGATCGAAAACAAACTGACAACGCCATGGCCAAAAATAAAAAGACAAACAGACAAATAATAGTACAGATGTCACAACATAGAAAACTAAAGTCTAAGCAACACGAACCCCACCAAAAACTGGGGGTGATCTCAGGTGCTCCGGAAGGGTAAGCAGATCCTGCTCCACATGTGGCACCAATAAGTGGTGCACAGTTAGTCCCCATTGGAACGTCGATAACTTAACGATATACGGAATCTCCATAGTGAACGAAAAAGTAATCTAGTAAAAATTCTAGGGCAGTTATCGTGTCAAAGCAGGTCCAATTGAAATAGTTCTTTTGTTTGTTGCTACTAAAAAATGACCTAAAAGAGTTTGAATATATATATTCGCATTCTGACTTTTTAAATGCCCATTGAATTAGGTGTGTGATTTTTTTCTTAATAAGATTATGAGACAAAGGGGTATATAGGGTATAAAAATCAAAACTTTAAACAGATTCGAAATCACCAATATAAGCATGCAATTTATCAAGTACCTCCAACAAATTTTTGACACTCCAAAAGTAATTAATTCCACTAGTTTCAAAGGCCTTATTTGAGCAATTTATGACCCGGTTTCTGATTGTACCAAGTGTACTAGTAAGTTGAATAGACATTTAAGTAGTGGAACAATGGCTTGAAGACGAAATAAATCTATATTTGTAAGGTGTTTTGTGTAGCTTCGGAAGTCAGTACATAGTCGGGACTTTCATTATATTTGGTTCTGCTGGTAAAGGGTAGCTAAAAGTTTATGTTTGTTACAGATGCCATTTCCGAAATTGGAGTCAGTTGGAATGTTGGTGAATTCGTGATTTCCTTTTGCAGAACCTCAATGTTAAATTTACATCAAACAATAATGATATTATTAGCAGCCTTATCAGTCAAGACAAAAACAAATTCCTTGACGAGTTCTTTTAGCTGATGTTTGATACGAGAAATAGCGCTATTATGGTTGTTGTAAGGAGTAAAATGTTCTTTAAAATGTTTTATGCGAATATCAACTATGTTCATTACTGAAGTAAAAAACAATCTAAGGATTTCTTGTCAGGTTTTTCTCATTTTAACCATTTCGAGCAGTAAGTGCGGAGCGAGTCCTGGATATTGTTACGACACTCATTCCAATTAATAATTGACGGGGGCGATAATTAGGTCCTTTACTAAGGAATGATGTCAACTCTCGGTCATAAACGATGTTAAGGTCTCCTGTTATAACATGGGAACTGGGGCCATAAATGTATTCGGAATTACTGCAATTTCATGACGAAGGTGTAGTGTCACTGATATTAATATCTTTACACACTTCGCTTTAATTAAACAAATATTTTCGGGTAGATTTTTTGTAAACATAACAAATAAGAGGGAGTTCAGTATTATCAAAATTACCAGGAACTTGTTCGTTAACAGAATGATCATTAAAAATACCGGCAATATTTACAAAATCAAAACCTTTATTGACATATTTGATGTTATTAAAATGTTTTTTTTATGATCTTCAGTGCGATCATTTTGGGACACAGTTTAGAGTAACAATATGCAATTATATTTTGGACGATTTCATACTTTGGACTGGAATATGGAATTGTGTTGCAATCCTCTAAAATTTGATGTAATTTATTAAAAGGTAAAGAACATAGCTTGGTTAACAGATAATGTCTGCCGTTGTTTTTGAAATAGTAATTAGGTCCGAAATATTTGTATTGTTTTTACATTGTACGAAATTTTCTCTGATTGCAATTTTATTCTACGCCCATTTATCGAGCCCATGCATTGTAAATTGTTTATTTTATACTCTTTATAATTTGGATATACGTTTTAGTATGATTTAAATCAAATGTGATAATTTGAGTCAAATCGGTGAACATGAGTTTGACAGCTAATGCCTGTTTAATAAAAATAATCCTTGCATCTTCCTTTTATACATTTTCTCTATTTGTTTTATGGAAACTCGAACTTTTTGATTGAATTTGTAGGAAAACTGAATAACATTTTGTCTTGGAAGTAATACTTTCTATATTTGTATGAGAAATGTTTTTATTCTACAATTAGGTTCGCGAGCGCGGTGGTGTTTGTGAAGTCACACGAGATTCGAATATATATGTTTTGATTTAGGATATTATTTCCGTTTTAGGGGAGACCGCATGCGTATTGATAGCAAGATAACTATTGATTTTATTTTTACAGGTAATTTATCTCTGATCATGCATGCTCATTTCATTCACATATTTACGGGAGCACAGATTTGTATTTTTATGTATGTTTAGAAATTTGATTGTAGGATTTCATTAATATTTACGAACTTGGGAGCGATTTCTATATCCTTTTTGTTAATTATAATTATAATTTCTCAATCCAGGTCAGGTCGTCAAGCGGATCGCACGTGTATTTATAGTGCTAACGGGAATATACTGTTTTGATTAATTGTCCAGGTAAACTTACGTCTAATCGCTGATCACGAGTCTTCAGTCATTGCATGTACACACCAACAATGCTGTTATTGTAGTTCTTTAACAAAACGTGTATCCTGTAATTTCAGAAAATACATGTATTGGAGAAGATTTTGTACGGGGATGGATTTCAACTTACCATTTCGACAAAACCTTTCCAGTTATATATATTATGTTACGACTAACATTTGGTTAGATTTTTTTGTTGATATCGTTAACTCTATCTGAGTAGAAGCGATATATAAGTAAATGTCAAAATTTAGAAAATGACCTTGACCTTTTACCTTGATCACATTTTCTAACGAATTTTACCCTTTTCCCGAATGTGACCTACCGAGTAAGACTTATTTCCGGGTTTGTAACTTGAGTAACACGACGCGTGCCACATGTGGAGCAGGATCTTTTGATTTTTAAGTAACAAAAACATAACGACAAATTTTATTGGTTAAGGTGGATAACTCTCATAACATGTTAATGGATCGCTCCGATTTAAATCAGCCAAAACAAATCATGAGGATGTAACGGGCAATTTGGAGAAATAAATTAATCGATTTGTTTTACGGTTGCGATTGAGATACGTACAAAAGAAAACAGTGTTTTGGGAGATAACTCTTACAATAAAGAGTGTTCGGTTAAACCGTGTGAAATTCAAAAGCGCAATAACTCTTTGATATTATATGCAAAAACTCTAAGCAACATCTTGCGAAACCACTATACATGTACACCACAAGAAAAGGGATTGGCGGAAGAAGAAAACAAAAAAAGGTCTTTCCATCCGCTACAATACCTTTTGATATCTAGATATTTAAATCTGGTCAAAAATGTAATTTCCAGTGTCAAATGACAGCTAACTGTACACTGTTACCAAAAATATATGGTTTCAATATTTATGTTTTTGTTTGAAATAAGCGACTTGTTTGAAAAATGTCACTTCCGGTATATATATTATCTAATAGGTTACTTGAAAGATTCCAAAATTATATGGTTCAGCATACTTTAACATTAAATAAGTACCAAAAACAGCTACTTCCAGTTTACACAAGGTCACCTCCGGTTAACGTCATGAAGGACATACGGGTTGATACCTAAAGCAGAAAGTCCATTTGCTTTATCATGTATAAATATGAAGGTTAACAAAGGTTAAAATCTAGAACGTCAAATTTACCTATGATCTTGACCTCATTTTCAAGGTCATCAAGCAATGACCTCATATCAAAAGAAATGAGGTCCCTGCTATATGTTGCTAATAAGATATATTACCATATATCTTATTTTTAACATTCCATGGGCAAAAACCCATAGAAAATATTACCGCACTGCTTCGAAGAAAAATGACCTATTACGACAATTTGCAACTCACAATTTAGTTAAAATCTTTTGTCGATATATATTACAGTTTCTTAGAGTAAACATGCACAAGCAACTGCAAAAAAATAAAACATGACCTTGACCTCATTTTCTTTTCGGTGGACCCAGGGTCTCAAATCAAAAGAGCCTAGGACTCTATCATTTATGGTTTTTGAATTAATAATACATTTCTCTTACGTCAAATACATAAATATGAAGTTAAAGCAAAGGTCATAAACTAGAACGTCAAATATACCTATGACCATGAAGTCAATTTCTAGGTCATCAAGCAAGGACCTTATATAAAAAGACCTTACGTCTCTACTATGTATTGTTAATAAGTTATTTTAACATTTATCTTATTTTTAACATTTCAGGGGAGAAAACTCCTAGTAAATGTTACCGCACCGCTTTGAAGAAAAATATTCCTTTTAAGACAGATTGCAACTAAGAATTTAGTGAAAATCTTTTGTCGATATATATTACAGTTTCGTAGGAGTAGCATGCGAAAGCAAAAACGAAAAATTAAGACATGACCTTGACCTTTGACGTTGATTTCATTTTCTTTTTGGTGGACCCAAGACCTCAGATCAAAGTACCCTAGGTCTCTATCACTTATGGTTTATGAGTTACTATTATATTTCACTTATGTCCAATACATGAAGGGAAATAATTTTCATATGGAATCTCAAGATCTCTTCAGTCAAAATTATTCTTAAGATCCTGAGGATATACCGAGCAAATTGGTGAAACAATTTTGTCGTAATCTTTAACGAAGGAGTAGCAAACACAAGAAAAACAGTGTTTAAGGAGATAATTCTTACAAAGAAATGTGTTCTTTTAAGCGGTGTCAGTTTTAAAAACGTTTAAACTGTTCGATATCAAGTACCTAAGCGACATCTTGCGAAACAACCTTACAGCACAAGAAAACATTTGGCGAAAGAAAAAAATATAATCAAAACAAAATCAATAGGTCTTTCCACGGAAAAGTGGAAAGACCTAATTAAAACAACAAAAGAAAAAAAAAGATAAATTTTCGGTTTCAGTAATGTTTTCAACAATAGTTCAGTCACAAAAATCTTTGCATCACAAGTTAACAACCATAATACAGCTCAGACATATTTAACAAAAAAATAGCAGTGCATTTCACTGATGATGACATTTCACCGTATAATTATTAAAATAGGAATAGCTTCATTTGTGAATTTATTCTGAACAATTGAGCGACAAATTTCCATGTTTACAATCTTAGCAAGATCACAAATACTTATTCAATGTTATGTAGGTGTAATTGATCGGAGACAGTCTTTTTCATAATAATAACTTCCTTGATTTAAAAATAAAACAAAATAACAATGCATTGATAACATAATATCGTTGATGTTTGTTATGTATAGCTTATTTGTTTCCTGTTCGATAACACTATATATATATTAGACCCAATCAAATCGGCCTTTACTCATCAATGTTTTACCTTGTTTTAAATTGCCTTTCAATACCATCATTGTCATATTCCCGAATATGACTGTTATACTGAATGTTAATTTGCATTGCTGTGTGGCGTGTCTCGGTGTTTTGTACATCCAACATTAATGGATTTATTTTGATGTTTCTGTTATGGTTTCGGTTGGATAATCTGTTATGTCTTATCGTTTTTAGTCCAAATAATTATAAAATTGCCTTTCCATACCATCATTGTCATGAAAATTGTTTGGACGAATATTGTGAAAATAATTGTATATAGTTCGGGATTGCATGTTAATTACGTAAACGCGTCACTGTTTTTGATATCCTGTGGCGTTTTTCGTTGATGGAATATGTTTGTTGATGTGTCGAGTATTATATTATTTGTTTGTGCGTTTCTCTGTTATGAATGTTCTTGCGTGTGTTTGTGCTGTATTTCTGTCACGTAGTGTTTTAGCGACATTTTTAACATTGTCATAAAGCGGGAGGTTTGGCATACAAGGAAACCAGGTTCAACCCACCATTTGTTCTTAAAATGTCCTGTACCAAGTCAGGAATGTGGCAGTTGTTATCAAATAGTTCGTTTCTATGTGTGTTGGCATTTGTTTTTGTTGGACTTCAGTGTTCCTGTTGTTCCTTTGTTTTCCTCTTATAGTTGATGTGTTTTCCTCGATTTTGGTTTGTAACCCGGATTTGTTTTCTCTCAATCGATTTATGACTTTTGAACACCGATATATTACTGTTGCCTTTATTTCAAGGACACATACCGAGCTTCCGATGATATTTCGACCAATTTTCACATGCCGAACGTGTTTCAGATTTCCATCCAAAATGAAAAATATGTAATGTTGTACTTCACTTAAACGTTTTAATGGGTAAATTGGATATTCACATTTGTTTTTTTTTTTTTAGATAACTGTTTCTTCTCATCTCATCAAATCGTACATGTATTGATTGTATGTAACAATTAAATATTATTTAAATGCAGAAGTTTATGATAAATTTTAAAGCCTTCGGTATGATCGTTTGTTATAGGTTGCACTTTGTAAATATAGCTGTTTCACAAATAACGCCTCTTTTGGGGAGATATATAATATTCATAGATATTTTGTTTTGTTTACATACTGGTTCCCAGATATGATCTCTATGTTTCATCTCATAGAGACATAACTTGGGAATGTTACCAGTATAAATACATATGTTAGCGGCGAAAATTGAATTATAAGAAAGACCCAAAGTGCATGAATGAAGGGGTAGTAAACAATTTTAGTATAAATTTAAACTCTTAGAAGTTCGGGGCATATGAATGTTGAAAGTATTCCGCACAGCCCTATGTTTTGACATTTGAATAAAATAGTAGTGCATATCAACTTTCCAATCTAGGATATAATTTTTTACGAAACTTCATAGTAAAAGTGGCACAGCTTTAGTCGTAAAGGGAGTTCCTATGGGAAATTGCATTGTCTATATTTACAGAAGTGCAACATGTACATGGTTAACTTACACACATTTTCACTAATTGTAAAAGTAGGAAGCCTCAGTGTTGCAATATATATTTAATTGCAGATGTTTAATAAACGTGTACGCATTAACTTTCAAACCTTTTCTTGTGCTTTAGACAAAATAAAATATTCTTGGAAAAACACGTTATGAAATAATGTCAATATAGCGCACTTTGCAAATAGTAAATTTAGTTTTTAAAAAGTATGAAACTCGAAAGGGATCATCACATAAAATCAAATAAGTCTATCATTTTGTTTCAATCTTATTTTAAAGCTGCATGTATTCAGTTACTGACGATTCATTAGTCAACCACCTCAACTGGCATTAAAACATGTTTATATTTTGATGGCAGAATTCAATTTATTTCATCATCTTTTGACACCAATCATAAAAAAATGAACATAACAAACAATAAAAAAATACTTGTTTTTTGTTGATATTTCTCAATATAAATGTCGTTTGAACACTATGATACCAATATATGACAGTGTGAACTTTAATTAGAGCCCGTCCAGTTGCCATTTTCATAAACAATCATCCAACTAAACAAGCACTTAAAGCTACGTATTTTTGATACATAGAGAGAGGAACAGAACATTGGTAACACTAGCGTTTTGTAAACGCAAATTTCCCTAAGTACTGTATTTCGGCACAATACCTTCTAAATCAAATATAGAAATTATTAACGTTTGTATTAATATATTCTTAAATACATTTTGGAACCAATCAAATCGTCCTTTACTCATCAATGCTTTACTTTGTTTTAAGGACTCATAACGAACTTCCGATGATATTTAGAACAATTTTCACAAGCCGAACGTGTTTCAGATTCCTTCCAAAATTATTTAATGTTGTATTTCACTGAGACGTTTTAAATGATTAATTGGATATTCACATTTGTTTTTTTAGATACATGTAACTGTGCCTTCTAATCTCATTGCCAGCTCTAGACCTCAATTAAACTGATTGAAAGGTTATGTCTTCTTCATATGAAAATCAAGTGAAGTCCCTCCCGTTAGGGGTTTAGTATCATACCATCATAAAATATATGAGAAGAACATAACCCGTATCATGCCAACAACTGGTTTTAGAATAAATGTGTTTATTTCCGATGCAAAGACCCTATGAGTGAATCAATATTAATACCAAAATATGCAATCCTTAATGACTTTACAACAGTATCGTAACTATATCCTTTCCGAATAAGTCTGTTTAAAGGTTTGGTTAGCTTTTGAGGTGAATGCCGCATTCTTGTGCTTTGTATAGAATATTGCCATAAAATATTGGATGTGAAATACCTGAACGTATAAGATGTCTGCATGCTGATTTATATTTACGAATGATATCCTTGTACCAATGATAAAATTTAGTAAATGTTTTGACTAGTTTGTGATATCGAAAACCCTGGTGTAATAATTTTTCAGTGATACAGAGATTGCTTTCGTTGAAATCAAATACGTTGTTACATACACGAGCGAATCGAACAAGTTGAGATATATACACACCATAAGATGGCGACAAGGGAACGTCACCATCTAAAAATGGATAATTAACAATAGGAAACGACAAATCATCCCTTTTATCATAAATTTTGGTATTAAGCTTCCCGTTAAAGATATCAAGATCCAGGAAAGGGCAGTGTTCATTGTTAGTATTAGTTTTATTTAAAGTCAGTTCGCAGGATAAATCTCTTTAGTGTACATACTGAAGTCGTCATTATTGGGAGCCAATATATCATCTAAATATCTAAAGTGTTATTAAATTTTTGAATCAGATGTTGTTTCGATGGGTCTTTGCTGATTTTAGTCATAAATTGTAACTCATAACATTACAGAAACAGGTGTGCAATAAGTGGTGCACAGTTAGTCCCCATGGGAATTCCGATAACCTGGCGATATACGGAGTCTCCATAGCGAACAAAAATGTTATCTAGTAAAAATTCTAGGGCAGTTATAGTATCAAAGCAGGTCCAATTGACATAGATCTTGTGTTTGTTGTTACTGAAAATGACCTAAAAGAGTTTGAACATATATATTCGCATTCCGACTTTTTAAATGCCCATTTAATAAGGTGTTTGAATTTTTTCTTAACAAGATTAAGAGGCAACGTGGTATATAGGGTAGACAAATCAAAACTTTGAACAGATTCGAAATCACCAATATAAGCATGCAATTTATCAAGTACTTCCAACGAATTTTTGACACTCCAAAAGTAATTAATTCCACTATTTTCAAAGGCCTTATTTGATCAATTTATTACCAGGTTTTTGATTGTACCAAGTGTTCTAGTAAGTATAATATATAGTTTAGTAGTGGAACAATGGCTTAAAGACGAAATAAATCTATATTTGTAAGGAGTTAGTGCAGCTTCGGAAGCCAGTACATAGTTGGATTTTTCATTGTATTTGGTTCTGCTTGTAAAGAGGTAGCTAAACGTTTATGTTTGTTACAGATGTCATTGTCCGAAAATGGAGTCGGTTGGAAGGTTCGTGAATTCGTGATTTCCTTTTGTAGAACATCAATGTAAAATTTACGTCAAACAATAATGATATTGTTAGCAGCCTTATCAGCCGGGACAAAAATATATTCCTTGGCGAGTTCTTTTAGCTTATGTTTGATACGGGAAATTGGGCTATTATGGTTGTTGTTAGGAGTGAAATGATCTTTAAAATGTTGAATACGTATATCAACTGTTTTCATTACCGAATTAAAAAAAATCTAATGATTTCTTGTCAGCTTTTTCTCGTTTTATCCATTTAGAGCAGTAAGTACGGAGTGAGTAGTGGATGATGTTACGACACTCATTCCAATTAATAATTGACGGGGGACGATATTTAGGTCCTTCACTGAGGAATGATTTCAACTCTTGGTCCCGAACGATGTTAAGGTCTCCTGTTATAACATGGAAACTGGGGCCATGAATGTATTCGGATTTACTGCAATTTCATGAGGTAGGTGTATTGTCACTGATATTAACATCTTTACACACTTCGCTGTAATTAAACACATATTTCCGGGTAGATTTTTTGTAAACATAACAAATAAGAGGGAGTTCAGTATTATCAAAAAAGCCAGGAATTTGTTCTTCAACAGAATGATCATTACACATCATGACAAGTATCCTGTCTTAGGGAGGGATAAGTCTACTTTGTAAAAAATCACTCTGCTTCAAACAACAAATTTTCTGAAACTGACGTTATCATAATGCTTAGAAGACGTGTTTTTCAGCAAACAATCGCCATTCCCATGGAAACAATCTGTGCCCCTACTTCTTGTTGACTTATTCCTCTATTCATATGAGGCTAACTCCATACAGGAACTTCTTCGGAAGAAGGAAAACAAGTTAGCAGTATCCTTTAACTTTACTTTCTGCTATATAGATGATGTTCTCTCTCAAAATAATTCAAAATTTGGTGACCATGTTGAACATATCTATCCCATCGAACTTGAGATAACGGATACAACAGATACAGTCAAGTCTGCCTCATATCTTGACTTATATCTATAAATTGACAATGAGGGTCGGTTGAAAACAAAACTTTACGACAAAAGAGATGTTTTCAGCTTCCCAATTATGAACTTTCCATTTCTGTGTAGCAACATTCCAGCAGTGCCTGCATACGGAGTATATATCTTCAAGTTGATATATGTACAATATTCCAGAGCTTTTATTTCATGTCATGATTTCCTTGATAGAGGGTTACTGCTCACAGGTAAGCTATTAAACCAAAAGTTCTAAGTGGTAGATGTTGAAATCATCCCTTCGTAAGTTTTACGGACCCCATCACTTGTTGGTTGACCGTTATGGAATATCTGTTTCACAGATGTTGACGGATATGTTCTAATGTCGTAACTACAATCCCGTCCGCTTTTCTCGAATGTGACCTATCAATTTAGACTTATTACCGGGTTTGTACTAACATGAGCAACACGACGGGTGTCACATGATGAGCAGGTTCTGCTTACCATTCCGGAACACCTGAGACCACCACCAGTTTTTGGTGGGGTTTGTGTTGCTTAGTCTTTATTTTTCTATGTTGTGTTTTGTGTACTATTGTTTTTCTGTTTGTTTTTACTTTTTAGCCATTGCGTTGTCAGTTTATTTTCGACTTATGACTTTGAATGTCCCTCTGGTATCTTTCGCATCTCTTTTAATTGATTTATAAACATGCTCTCTTAGGGTGAATGAACTTTCTTCATTTTGTGAAACACATCCCATATGACCAGCACTTGAGTGATGACTATTATAAAAATAAGAAGATGTGGTATGTTAATGACCTCAGGTTCTTTAGTTTTGTTAATATATGGTGACATGATACCTATCTTAGAGCTCGGGCCAATATTTTTTACATTAATTTTCAAATGTAGCGTGTCATCCTGCAGACAGTTACCTTGTAAACTAGCGTGAACAAACAACCATAACGGGTCGTTACAAAACAAGATTTGCATTCTTTTTAAATTTAAATGTCCACTTTCTGATATGCCTGTATTATTTGTTATTGGATGTAAATCACAAATTTATCAATCCATCTATTCGAATATTTAATTGTTTATGAATTTTGTTCGAAATTGTCACCCATACTTTCTTATTTTAAAGAGCATTATAATAAGGAAGTTAGATATATAAAATCATGGGAGGCGAGAGAACAAGCTGTTCGTTAATGTATTGTTTATTACTCACAGTTACAGGTATGTAATTAGTTTTTGATCTTATCGTAAAGGAACACTGATATTATTAATCTATTACGAACTGATAATGGTGCTATAATGTATCAACGTCATACGAAGATGACGACAACTGTCAATTTATCTTAAATTCATTTTTGTTTGCAAAAGTGCAAAGGTTTTCTCAGTGCATCGAAGTTTTTATGTTCTTGAGATCGGGAACGGGTATTGGGTAAGTGTGAAAATAAACGACCGTGGAACCACCTAGGTAACCAGCAGGTCCAGGGAAGAGCTAAACATTTCAGGATTGGCATGTTTTTCTTTATATACTAATTTAATCATCCCTCTTGTACTGGCAAATCATGCTTTGACAGTTTAAAGAGTTGAACGGACGCAAATCTATCGCATAAATTCGTCCAAGACCAATCAAACAAAAAATATATTGTTTTTATATATATTTGTTGATTGATCGTGATTTCTGTCTTCAATTGGTTAGAAAGATGGAGTAACAATATATTTGAGATTCAGGTGCAATAATCTATGCCGCTGTGGAACTATTATACAATGGTTGTACATATTACGAGTTTTTGTCACAACATTACTGTGCTATCTCCATATTTCCCATTGAATTATAACATATTCATCAAATACACCGGAAGATCAGAGACAAACATTGTTTTTTGGGTTTACTACGTATATATGTAACAATCTCAAACGTGTCCAATGCCCCTAAACGTGTCAATTTAGCACAAACGTGTCCACAAAATTCCACATCTCCTAAACATGTCCGATTTCACAACCCCTAATCGTGTCCGCTGATTGTTATTCGCAAAAAAGTGTCCGCTTAAACACGCCAGAATACCCAACAATGTAAGTGCTAATTCGTCCTCAGTGACGTCAATTACAACTATCAATGATGGGGAACACAATTGAAGACGTCGGGTTTCAGTTGGACTCTGAAACAACATCAAAGCCGCTATCCAAGGACATAAAAGCTACAGTATTTTGGTCACAATTACTGGAAATTAAAAAAAAGTTCTATAATAGAGGCCGTTTGAAAGGTTTAGGAAATGATGACTGCCACTGCAAAAATAGGGTAGATTGCACAAGGACATAAATTTTTCCTTCAACATGCCACCTACAGACCCCACAAACAGTTGTTGCAAGGGTTCTTAACGTGCAAAGAGAGTGGCACTCTCCTTACATGGAATATCAGATTGAGCGTCATCATTATAAACGGACTGATTGCGTACTTTAGCATCCCGCACAGCCAAAGGAACGCCCCATTGTGGCAAAGTGTTTACTGCCGGTTGGAAGAAGACCATTTTGTGTTCTCCAGTCACACGTTGGGGTAGGACATTAGATAACAGAGTAAAGGGAGTATACGTCAGTGAAAGAGAAATAACCAAATGCGTTATTAAACAATGTAATTACGAACGTTTGACAGTTAATATGTGAACAATTGTGTGTTCATCGTTAGATTTGACAGAATATAACCTAAAAGATAGTTCTTAAAAAATCAAAATTAACATGCTTCTATAGACAAATGAATGCTTCCTATAAACTGCACATGCTTTTAGGAAATTCCGACACGTCCTTTGTTGGTTATGCTTTGTTTAAAAAAAAAAAAACTTGTGATTTCTGAATACCAATAAGAAAAGTCTTGAAATGTGAAAGTTATGTTCATGTCATGATAACATTTCATAATATATTGTAACCCAAAAGAAAATGATTGTGACCCAAATCTTGTCTCGTTTGGCATGCTTATTTCTCTTAACAATAAATGTATTTCTACAAAAAGAGACCCATCGTATATATATCGTATAGGGAGTACTCAATAATGCCTACGGAAATAACTAAACCAAGCAAATGTTCCTGGGAGAAATGTCAAAATATAAACCATTGTCATTATTTAATTGGCGGAAAGACTTACTCCATAACTTCATTTAAACAAAAAAGGTCATTGTCGTCCTTGGTATTTTAAAGTTTTTATGGATTCCAAATAATGTTCAGACTTGAAATCAATTGTTTGCTTTTGTAATGACTGTTACTCTTGCGAAATTTAGAGGTATTTTCCGACCCAAATGGTTCACCACAGACAAACTTTCAATGCGAAAACGGTACATGTAAGGTAATTAAAATTTTATAGTTTCAGGATTTCGGATTTTGGTATGCTTTTGCTTTTGCTCCCTTACAACAAAAACATTATGAGCGACATGCTTATGTACATTATACGTTTGAAGTCACGGTAAAAAGCAAGCTTTACGTATAAAGTGTCAGTGCAAATGAAATCTTAAAAGCGTCTGTAAACAATACGCATTGTAACTAAGTCCGTAGATAATGATCTTTTGAGTTGTCTCCCTTTTGACTGAACATAATATTTATGATTGATACACTTAGTTAGTTCGTGACACTAAAAACAATAATGTAAACACACTACATACGTGTCGGTTTTATTCTAACTTCTTAAGAACACGACAAGAAAGACTATTTGTTACCTACTTTAACTTATTCTTTACATTTCTATGTCCATGAACATATTAATTATTACTTTTGATATATCGATTCTAAAATAGAAATTAAACAATAATATCACATGATAACCTTTGTACGGTTTTTGACTTTATCAAGTAAAATAACAAACATTGTTACAATGTTTGGATGGCCCATAATCATTATATTGCTATAATATAAGGTACTTGTCTCGATTTGAGAAAATGTTATATGACTACACGTATAACTATTTTATATTGGAAAACGATTAGAGGTATGCATAGGCTTGTCTGTAATCACGTAGCTGCATTGGGCGTGCATATATAAATGAATGAATGAATATATAAATAATTTATTAAAGTGCAACCTGAATTGACATAATATAATATACAAAAGATATGCTCATTTATATTTTCTGCCAGCCATATAGTTTTACGAAGCACTGTAATTTTAAAAGTAAGTATACATGTAGTTACATTTGATTTGATATGATTCAGTTTCTAAATAATTGATAAGAAGCTACTTCCGGTTTACTAAAAGTTACTTTTGGCATCCAATCATAGGTTTCTTCATACTGAATCAATAGATATAAGGTTTCTATATACTTTTGCCTGAAATAAGGGAGATAATTGTCAACTTCCGGTTTAGAAAAGGTCACTTCCGGTCTCATATGATAGCTGTGTTTACACGGATTCTAAAAATATATGGTTTATGTATACTTTTGCCTGTAAAAAGGGATAAAATTGGCTGCTTTCGGTTTAAAAAATGTCACTTCTGGTCTTATGTGATTGCGTTTTTCACACTGATTCCAAAAATATATAGTTTGTTCACGCAGGTAGGTTAATGTACTTAAAAAAAAACTGGCACTGAATATCGGTGTTTGCATCGAAATCTAAATCTGACGTCATTTACCAAACTACGCGGAATCTGATTGGCTAGATCGTTCCATCAACGTCAAGGTTGAGCTTGCACATCACGTCATACTTCGTGATCATCAGCTGATCGGGCACCTTGTCATGAGTGTCTTATCACGTAAACACACGTTTCAAAGATGGATACTGCTATTATTTTGAGGTAAGTTTGTTTCAAATTATCATATTCTTTTACTGCCAAAGGCCGTATATTTCATTTCATTGAAGAAAGATTATACATCTAGATCAAAATGTACCTTTCTTTAAAAAGGGGTGTTAATTTGTACATTTGGCGTTTTTCTGGCTATTTAAAAAACGGCAAGGACGAAAGGCAGTGTTTATAGAAAGTATAATTTTAGGTAAGTCAAAATTACTTTACTAGTGTTAAAATAATGTGGGTGCTTATGAAAAAGTGCTGTCAGACTGACATGCTATGGTCATATTAGATCATATTATTATGGAGGAAAACACTTCCGTGTATTTTGAGCATAAATCTTCAAATTACTCTTTAAGCATCATGATTATGTCCCATTTTCTCTTAGGTATTTGATTTGTATAATCATTTACATATTACAAAGACATAGAAGGGACAAAGAAAGAAAAGAGAGCATAGTAAAAATATGCATTTTTAACTGCACCATGGCACAGTATGTGCAGTCATGCCAATAGCTTGTCTAAATTTAGTAAATTATCATTATAAGTAGGAATTTGATATTTAAAAATAACTAGCTTTTATAATTATTTAGTATGATGTGACCATTTTCAAACACAATATTAATTTCATTCATGTTTTAAAATCTCATATTAACATTTTAATTCATCACTTTTGTGTTCATACATAAAGCAAATTTGATTTATTGATTTATTGCACTTTAAAAGTGATATAAACATACTATTATTATATTGATTAACTATCAAAATTGACATGAGGTCTGTCTGTTGTAACTATGATGTCTAGTACAGATTAGGAGGACACTTTTGTTTATCAAAGACACTTTTCAACTATTTGGAGTGTTATGGGCTTGAAATATGCCAGTTATGATTGTAAAGTTATCTTCTTCTTTTGTAGAAAGATTATCACTACACATTAGAATGAAATTTCTAATACCTAGAGAAAACATAGTTTCCACAATGCCAAACAAGAGGTCTCCAAAATGTAAGAATTTGATATTATTATATTGTTTTGTGTGTACATAACTGTTATACTTCCTTCAGTTTCATTCAGTCAGTGCAGATGAAGTAATATAAATAAGCATATTGGTTAATCAGTGATTATGTCTCAGAAAGTATAATTTTAGTATTATGTAGTTTAAACTATATAATATATATTGTTATTTTAAAGAAACTTTTAATTTGGAAATGTATTTTTAACTAAAGGTTACATCCAAGTTAACTGTTATGCTATTTAGGAAGATAGAATTAAACTTCCTATTTTGTATCAGATCATTATATGAGGGTCTGGATGGGGTCCTTCATTTCTGTATTCTTTAATTTTTAGGCCATTTCTCTCTATTCTTTATACTTTTGCCAATTATTCTCTATTCTTTATATTTTAGCACCTCATTATTCTCTATTCTTATTATAAATTGTTTGGTCCATTATTCTCTATTCTGTAAACTCCATATCCTCATATATCAAGTATATTTTATCCAAATATTGTTTATAATTCTATTTTCAGCACTTTGGTGACTTGTAAGCAATGGTATTATACCACAAAATGAAACTGAGAGAGAAAAAGACTGCACTTCCTTTATTTTGAAAATGCAGCAAAAGGAAATTCTGTATCATATAAAAACTACAGAGATGATTCTGGATCTATGCATGAAAAGAGAAATAATGGAAAATATATATGTGAGAATTAGTTTTTGATATATATCAAAGAATACTGATTACTGAGCTGTGTATAAGATAATTCATGACATGTTACATGTGAATTAAAAGGAAAATTAAGGAATAATGCAATTTTCAGTATGACAACAAATGAATATCAATAAGTTGAATAATAGTGTTTCTGGAACATAGAAGACAGAGAAATAAAAATATAATCAGAGGAAAATACTGTGTACTTGTTTCTTGTGGGGATTTACATACAAAGGAAATTGTCAGATAAAACATATTATAATATTGTGATGTTTTAAAATCTGTGAGAAATGAAATGTTTATGACTATTTATGACAATTATTACTAAGATGTCAAAACAGACTGATAGCTTTAAATAACAATGTATAAAGCTGATTTGTGGCATACTAAAAGTGAATTTAAAATAAACCAGTTGAAAACATTGAAGTCAAACAATGTTTAGTATTACAACAAGTGGATATCAAACAAGGAACCAACAACTAATTTGATTCTGAAACATGTAAGACAGAGACATTTTAAAGGTTTGAATGTGATTTGGATTTATTGAATGAAAAAAATAGTGTAGCAGGATTTGATATTTTCAAAATAAAGTGTGAGGCATTATTTAGATCAGAAATATATGAAGATTCATCAGACATCTTTATAAAACATTTAAATAGACATTTACTGTTTTACCATTCATTAATACTTTATTATGAATTGAAAAATCAAAAGCTTTATTACAAACCATTTTATAGACATTATTTATTTACCCTTGTCTGGCAATGAGTATTATGAAACATGCAAGTTTTTAGTGAAAGTACACATTTATGTACATGTATATAAAGATAAATAAATGTTTTAGAAATTCTCTTATTGTATGCTATTTGTTTTCTTTTATCATCCTTCTTAAATTTTGGGCCAACTACTAGTACTTGATGTACTTTTTGATTTAGTGTTAGAAGTTAAGTAAGTTTTAAACTTGGACAAATGGATTCAGCAGTTAAAGAAATAAATTTTTAATATTTTCTTGGCTTTACCACTGTCTCTTATTCAGCAGTTACAGGTGATAATGAATGGTACATATTTCTCACAGCAGACTTGATTTCTTGAGGTCAACTTACACATTTTAAGAGAGAAATATCATGTATTATATGACTAATAATGTCTCTGATTTTAATAAACCCTTCATTTACAGAATGGCTGGGTTTTAACAAGGAAATTCATTCATTGTGCACAATATTTATTATTATTGTTATAAATTTTAAGACTTCACCAGGAAATTGATAATTGAGGACCCTTGAAATAGCTCTTTTTTTTAAGTCAGTAAGAAAGGAATTGATCAACACCTTCTACATATAGACTTTAATACTGTTTGTCATTTTAAACTATAAAACACATCAGAGTGGTGTCTCAACAGTATGACACAAATTTAAAACTATGCAAAACCCATACAAATCCTTTATATTGTATATTCAAGAAAGAATGTCACATTTTGTTGTGAAATATTGAAGATCTCACATTGTGTGTGAAATATTGAAGATGAAACACCCACCCCCTTTTTTTCAAAACGTACTTCTTTAAGGGCATGGTATTTTTAATAATTAACGAATGTTATTGATTGCCATATATCGTGATTTTCTAAATATGCGTGCATGATATAATCAGAAACAAAAGCGCAAGCATGTTTTTATCTTTCATTTTGAAATTCCGTAAACGCAACTTTGGAATGTTTTACCTCGATTAGCTCCCTTCCGCGATCAGTAAAGCGTTTATGCAATGGGCGTCATTTCAGGCGGTATATCACGGACAACAAACAAGCGAGTAGAACAAGTTACCAACGGCAATATTATTTCAAATCCTTTGAGTTGTTTATAGAAGAATTAGTCAGCTTATTGAAAATTGCTGAGCGCTTGTATAAATTTTGGTTAAATTGAAAAGAGGTATTTTTATGATAAAACTCACAACAACGGACGTGAATTCCTGGTTTTAATGTTGTTAAAATAAAGGGAAAGATTTTCAGTGAGCGATCAGCAGTTTTATGGAGTAAAGGTATCTTTTACCATACAGTGAAATTTCATGGCGACATTTTAGTATGGGAACTTGTTCTACAGGGCGTAACAGGCTAAATCATATGGGAAATTAGTCATCTCGTAAAATCACGTGACGACTTAGACACCACGTGTGACAGCAGAAAATATTTTCTTGGTAGACGTATCACCAATGTGTACCACATAAACAATTCTGGAATCAGTTATTTTTCTTTCAAAATAAAAAATAAATGAAAAAGGGGGGATGCCTAGAAATTGAATAAAATCCGGCATTAACCTACCTGCGCATTCTTATGCCTGAAATAAGAGACCGCATGGCTTTATCATGTAATAATCTGAATTTCAGAAATCTCCAATTTTACATTGTTCATGCAATAGTTGTTGATTAATAATATAACAATTGTAGCCTTTGGTTGAGGTCAATACGATGTTATATCGACCCAGAGAAGCATATCGACCTCGGACTTCGTCCTCAGTCCGTATGCTTCTCTTAGGTTGATATAACCTCGTATCGACCTCATACAAAGGCTATAATTGTATAATATCAATGGGTATTTTCGGTAATTTCCGTTTTATGCATGGATTTTTTTTTCATTGATATTTGCTGAACGTTTAGTGGCAAATATTTTATGCATGTTATTGACGACCTTGAAATCTTATAAAGACCAGACCATACGAAAACAGTTAAGTAAATCTCCTCCAACAATTAAAAATTTAAACAGATTGTAACACAACTTCTAATCAAACAGACCTAGAGGCATAGGGTCCTTGAGAATATTCAGATAAATGTTCTCTGTCCAGTCCGATTGATTGATAAATATTGTTTTGTTTGTTTGTCTTAATTCAAAATTGTGCCTGTTAACTTCAATGAATAAAATCGTATTGAAAAGGCTTAAATGTGATATACTTATTTAGAGTCTAGTAATGTAGGTTTGAGTGGCTCGCTCAAAACTGGTATAGATGAGATATTTTGGCAAGATTGACAATCGTTCTTAAAACGAAATACAATGTATTACATGAAAATAAACACTTTTATTTTAGTCTTCAGTCATTTCCTTTACACGTCTTAACTAAGAAATCACCCCTTGAAAATCTATTCTTACATGTCTTAGTTCCAAAATAAATTGACATAATCGTATATGATAGACCGTGAACAGTAGATCTAAGAACGAAGAAAAAAATCTAAAAAGAAATAGATATAACTGTTCATCCAGGTAGTGGTTTTCACTGAAGAGATAACTGAAAAAAGGCCGTTAAAGTTTCCATAATTATCGTATAATATTTATTTAATTTATAGCATTGTGCAATATCTTGCCTTCGTATACTGTTTACAAGGAATTATTTATGAAGTTGTTTGATAAATGTTGTTTGTTTTACGTCCTGTGGCAAATATTTCCTGTATGTTCATAACGAGAACACATCAATTACAAATACAATAGGTAGGCCCTTCATAGCAAAAATAAAAGGTCGACTGTGAGAATGGACATGAAACTTGGAATGCCACTGAAAAATGAGGGTATATTGGATAAAAACAGAAATTTAGCCTTGCAACAGCTGGCCACAGACGGATCCCTCAAATAATTGCTGCAAGTACCTAATGTGCAGAAAGCGTTCGTGCATGAAATCTACTCTGAAGTCGACCATCGCTATCCAAGTGAAGTTTTCAATGATGTCAATTACTAGTAGTTAAATTCTTTTTGCTGGCTTAAGTTAAAGGGAGAGTTCTTTGAGGTTATTATTTATTGCACTTTAGTTTTTTGGTATGATATTCTATTTTTCTGACAGCTTCAGATTTCTCGTGGTAGTGTTTTTGCCTCTAGTGCGGGAGGTCATGGGTTCGAACCCCGGCCGGGTCAATCCAAAGACGTCAAAATTTGTACTTGCTGTTCCTCCGCAAGTGGCATTAATGATTAAAAACAAAGACTGGTATGCCCGGGTGGCTAACATGTCTTACTTCGGACTGTTACCTTGTGACTAGCACGTTAAAAATCTATCTCAGCGTATTGGTCTAGAACAGGATTCATATATAACATTTACATGTTCTCGTCCAGTGCATGCATGCATTTAATTTGCCGCTGGACATAAAGCCATCATCCACGTTCATCATCTACTCTGCCGTTAATATATAGTGAAGTATTTTTCTTGTACTGATTTTTATTTCATGTACTTGTTTTGATTTCCACTGATTGGGATTAAAAAATGGGATGGTTAAACTTTTCGTCCACACAAAATATCTCTGTGCCTGTTGGGATATCTTCAGTGATAGGTAATATTAAATTAGCTCCTTACTTTATTTATACATGGGGCGGTTTTTAGCTTGATATTTTGTATAGAGATCTCTCTATTATAAAATACTGCATGTTGACTCTAAATGTCTTGATTGTCTGTGTCGTTGGGTTGTTGTCTCATCAGTATTTACTCTTATTCCCTTTTATTCGAACCCAAAGGGTTGACTTGAGTATTGAAATATTGTCCTCTCTTGACTTTTCCAGCTCAAGACAACAGTAAACATTGCTGAAAAGTTACGTCCGTTTGGAATAAGATTGATATTTGGCAAGGATAAAGTCCTTAGAATAAAGTTGAACCATGATTAAAACCTTACGGTAAGCTATTACCACCCCAACCTACGACGTTTTCAACGGTAGATGACAATCGGCAATCCTCGGGTGAATCCGCTACTCTCCTTCTAGATGAAGGTACGGAATCGGCCGAGTTGTGATGAATGCCCCCTCCCCCTCTAATCCCCCAAAAAACGAAAATGAGTTAACAGGCTATAACGGCCTCTTTAAGTAAATGCATTATGGTGTAATAAATGCCTATTGCAGCTAAAATTTCCCGGTTTTGGACAGAATAAAAATAAGGAGATGTGGTTCGATTGACAATGTGACAACTATTACACTATTTACTATCAACCAAAGTTCAGATGAAGTTGATGTAAGCAAAGTCTGGATTTGTACTCTAATGCCGTCAGATTATCGATATAACCGGAGATAATCAAACAAAGGCACTTTAAATGTTTGAAATTAAAGAATAACTCTGATTCAAACAAAAAATTCACTGAAACTGACATTATCAAGATGCTTGATTTCTTGATTGACAACATATTTGTTACGTTTGGAGGACGTGTTTTTCAACAGACTGTCGGAATTCCAATGAGAACCAATTGTGCCCCTCTTCTTGTCGACTTGTTTCTTTATTATTATGAGGCTGACTTCATACAGGAACTTCTTAGGAAGAAAGATAAGAAGTTAGCAATATCCTTTAACTTTACTTTCCGCTATATAAATGATGTTCTCTCACTAAATAATACAAAATTTGGTGACTATGTTGAACGAATCTATCCCAACGAACTAGAGATAAAGGATACTACAGATACAGTTAAGTCTGCCTCATATCTTGACTTACATCTAGAAATTGACAATGAGGGTCGGTTGAAAACAAAACTTTACGACAAAAGTGATGATTTCAGCTTCCCAATTGTGAACTTTCCATTTCTATGTAGCAACATGCCAGCAGCGCCTGCATACGGAGTATATATCTCCCAATTGATACGATATTCCCGGGCTTGTTTTTCCTATCATGATTTCCTTGATAGAGGATTGTTGCTCACAAGGAAGCTATTAAACCAAGAGTTCCAAATGGTGAAGTTGAAATCATCCCTTCGTAAATTTTACGGACGCCATCACGAGTTGGTTGACCGTTATGGAATAACCGTTTCACAGATGATAACGGATATGTTCCTTATGTCGTAACTACAATACCCTTCCCTTTTCACGAATGTGACCTACCGAATTAGACTATTTACCGGATTTGTAATAACATAAGCAACACGACGGGTTCCACATGTGGAGCAGGATCTGCTTACCCTTCCGGAGCACCTGAGATCATCCCCAGTGGTTGGTGGGGTTCGTGTTGCTTAGACTTTAGTTTTCTATGTTGTGTCATCTGTACTATTATTTGTCTGTCTTTTTATTTTTGGCCATGGCGTTGTCAGTTTGTTTTCGATCTATGAGTTTGAATGTCCCTCCGGTATCTTTCGTCCCTCTTTTGGACCCCCTGCTTCTAAGAGGAACATGTGTTATTAGTCATGCACGATGAACTTTTGCTAAATAAGTTGTCTACGCTTGGTGAATTAGCGGTACGTCTAAAAACCGCTCGGAACCTCCTGAATGCACTCAGGACATAAAAAATGCACCCAGGACATGTAATAGATGTTTAAGTGAGCGTTAAGGATATGCATTCGATAGGTAATTTAATTTTTTTTATCTTACATGTTTTGTTTTGATACAATCAATTCAATATTTGAGAAGTTATTTAAGTTTTTATCAGCACGCGCCGTTATTTGGGATATGTCATGCACGACCGATGATCATATTCATTGACAATTATCGTGTTGATTAGGTCGTTTGATCTTTAATAATTTGATTTTGATTTTTTATTTTTGGTGTTTTAACGCCACTTTTAAGCACCGCTTTTGGGCTATTTCGTGGCGGCCAGTTTTTATTGGTGGAGGAAGCCGGAGTGCCCGGAGAAAACCACTGACTTTCGATAGGAAAACTGACAATCCTAGTCAATTAAGATTGGAGTCGAGTGCACCCGCACGAGCGGTGTTCGAACTCACAACCTCAGTGTTGACTGGCAAGTGATTACAGTAGTAACTACTTAAACCACTCGGCCACCGAGGCCCCATCTTTAATAATTAAGAGTGTCACTGTGATTAGTGTTGGTAATAAACACATACAAGTCAACTTGGTAAACCATTAAAAAGGGTTCCTTTGAAAAGTAATAAACATATATTGTTTTTGCAAAAATGTTAAATAAACTTTTCGTTTTGTTTGTAATAATTGAAGCCAATTGAGAAATCTTTACAAAGCTGGAAAATTTTCCATTCAATTTATTTCATTTGAAAAGGTTAAAAAAATATAGATCGAATTCATTATAAAAAGTGGCGTCCTTGAAGATCAAAACCACGTTTTAACAGCGTTTGTCTACTTTTGCCTATTGCCGAACATTCTAAAACATAATGAAACTCGTCCCCAATATCACCGGAATTACATAAAAGTACAAATAAAATGTTCTCTGATTATTTTGCCATCTACCAGTTTCAATAAAAATGTTTGTATTCAAAGTTATAAATCTACAAAAAGAATCACTACTTTTGTTATATAGAATATCAAAGTAGGCTTCGCAAGTTAGACAGTTTTTTGCATATAGTCTTTAATCGTTTTTCCGCCTAAATTTCTTAAAACTCCTGATAGAGTTAAACATTATTAATAGACAGCTTACATATGCAAATTTTATTTAAAAAAAAATATTGCGCCATTAAAACTCTTTCTTGTCCAGTAAAACATTTCTTGAACGAGTGGAATTCTGAAATAATTATTTTTTACAGCTTTTATCTTTATAATCTTTTGTTGTAAATAACAGAGTGTCAGCTAAGATGTGACAAGTGAAATGATTACAAGACCGTCATTTTTTACAGGAATTTATTTTTACCAAAAAAATTTTGTTTGACTAAATATCTTTAAAAAAAAGAGAGAACGACTCTGCATAGCAGTGTGTAGAAATACCGCGAAGGACTAAGTCTTCTTAGTGCATAAAGAACAAAGTTTTGCACTAAGGTCACTTGAACGGTGTTTTAGGAGCACAAATAACATGGATAAGAGAAGATATAAGCATATAATAAACAATAAATATGAAATTAAGAATCAATAGATATTTTGATTTTGAAGTTAAATGACTTTTTAATCAGCGCGTGCCAACCGTCACGTGACACACGATAAAGTACCAAGATAAAGTACTAATTCCAAATCATCGTGTTCAATGAATCTTATGTGGGACTATTATACTCAGACAACGCCATGGCTAATAAATAAAAAGACAAACAGACAAACAATAGTACACAAAGCACAACATAGAAAAATAAAGACTAAGCAACACGAACCCACCAAAAACTAGGGGTGCTCTCAGGTGCTCCGGAAGGGTAAGCAGATCCTGCTCCACTTATATAATATATCTCATTCGATTCAAAATTGAAATAAATTCTCAAATATTAAGATTGAATATGGAAATGATTTAAATGTTATGGGTCATACAGCAACTGACGTCTTATATGACATGCACGAACTATATATTTTGCTAATTTGTTAATTCGTCAGTCAATATATAGAGGGCAGTCAAAGATGAAATGGAGCTCAGTTCTGTTTTTTTTTTTTTTTCAACTGTTACAAAATATAATCACAGTCTTTTATTTAGAGTTACGTTTGAATGCCTTCTAGTCTAGTCTAGGGCTAAGAATGACCGCTCAAGTTTACTCAACGTAATTATCATTTTCTAAGACAGTTTTTATTTTATATACTAGTCAACAAAAGTAACGATGTATAAGTTTGAACTCAAATTTATCATAAAATATAATAAATAGGAAAATCTGCTAAATTATCCAATGAAAAACATTCATTTGCCAAGCAAATGCATATGATTAAAAGAATCTGACCAAATTGGAAAGTGAGAAAATATCGTGTTATTGAACAAAGGGGTCAAATTTATTTTGCAAAAATGATGACAAAAGATGGCACTTACTTTAGAAGATGAGAATTAAGTATTCAAATATCTGCAAAGGAATTCAAAATTTTAAGTAGACCATGTTTAAGTTTAAAGTTTTAAGTTCTAATATCGATTTTTGAATTTTTGGGTGAAAATACGATTATTGAAATAACAAAAATAAAAAAATAAAAAAAGTCGCTTTTTTGGACTAAAATCAATGATTTTGATAAGAAAATAGGACTCTGTAAATATTAGACCAGTTGGGCAATTATTCATCTTGGTACAGTGTATCCAATTTCATTATATGGGCGTTTTTCAATAAAAGTGCGAATTTCAGACCTAAAAAATGGAAAAATCAACTTGTCTAAAATTTTATTTCAAGAGGTATGAATACCTCTATTATAGACCTGTTTGTAAATGAAAAGTGCAATCTTAAATACGCGATATTTTTTTCATAATTTATGTACTGTTTCGAAGCGCACATCTTATGGCATTTTAATGTCTCCTATTGACATTCTAGTTTGTTTTATTTTATATACTAGAAAGATCTCATTTTTACTGAATTGGAGAACCCTTTTTTATCGATAAAGATTAGACAGTACTTCACATATGAAGGTATAACTCATGTTACGTAGTGGACATTTTGATGAGTTTCGTAGTTGACAAAAACCGTTTCGTAGTGGACAAAAAGTTTCGTAGTTGACATCAACCCTATTCTATGTTGATAAAAACATATTGAAAATTACATGAAACTAACCCTAATTTTGTTTTGCACGAATATAATTGAAAAAAGGGTAAAAACGACTGCATGGTAGTGGTAGTGTCCACTACGAAACGTTTTTCTTCCATACTTGTTTCGTAGTTGACCGTTACGTAGTGGACATATTCACATGTTTTATTTTTTTCCCAAAATCCCTATATTGCAATAGTAACAAAAATGGTTCTATTCATCAAAGCACATACTAAGCTGTACACTGATATTTTTTTCATAATTTTAAAACCAGATACTGAAGGAGATTTAACCCGTTTCGTAGTGGACATTAGAAAAAATACGGTATAACTCTGGTCCATTTGATGTGCTCAATTTGTTTTGCCAACAATTTAACTGCCGTTATAAAAGCATCACTTCTATTGTAAGACCCTAATGTTTATATCCAGTCCATTTCTTGCAAACATTGATTATATAAAACTGTTTATTCGCAAATTTAATGACTTCGTTTCGTAGTGAACATTTTGTCAGGGACACACCTGCTAAAATTAAAAATCATTTGTCAAAAACTGTTTATTAAAATATGTGGCTCTAAACATACTTTTGAATAATTATAGAACTTATATTAAGTGAAAATAACATTAATTTCTACCATTTTTTTTACAATATTTTAGAGTGTGAATGTTGAGTTGGAGACTTAGGGACATGCCAATTTTGGTTGTTTTTAACCATTCAGGAATGCATATCTTATTAATCCCTCTAAAAATAGTATGTTTCTTTGCTTAAAAATGTTAAATGTAATTAAATGTACTGACTGCACAAAAAATTACTTGTAAAGATCAAAAACATTTTTTTTTAAAGTTATTGAAAACCGCCCATATATGGAAAATACATTGCCTTGTATCTTTTCTTTTGTTGACTAGTATATGTTCATAGTGTTAAAACTTTTTGTATCTTTGCAAATAGGCATACCTGATGAGTGGATCCCTTTTCAACTGATTTTTATAGTTCGTTCTTTAAGTTGTACTGTTCCACCACTATCCCAGGTGAGGGGAGGGTTTGCGCGACATCAAACTAGTTTACATTACAAATACTGCTGTTATCGGTGATCGCCTTTATGGCGCGGAATCAGGGTCAAAAATACTTATTTACGTAATCTATATAAATGCGTTTTGTTAAAATATACTTTTTTCACTTTTTTGATCTTTTGAAAAAATGTTGTTTGTGCTGTATTTAGACCCCTCTACCAAGAAATTTGTTTTACATGCACACGTATAAAAATTGCGGTTTTTATCCAACGCAGTCATAAGTTTGAACGTTGTTTTAAATTTAGACTTGTTTACATTTTTTCGTTTGGGCTTGTATTATATTTTCCTTCGGGTTTATATGATCATCCTATTTTGACTCTTCAAAATTCTAGAGTCTTTCCTAAATTGATGTAAATTATATGGCCTTCCAAATACCGTTTCGATCCCTAACATCACTGAAGAGACATTTATTGTCGAAATCCGGATATGGTGTACAAATTTTTGCACCTCCTGTTTGCGGTATACCATCTTTTCCGCAAGTTTATTGTTTTCTGTTTGGTATTAAATTAATAAGATCCATTTTTACATCTGGTGATCCGTTTATTTGGCAATCGCCATGACAGTCAGCAGGGTTTAAGAACATCCGTTGTTCGACCTTTTAGTCAAATGCGTTTTGTTAAAATATACTGCCAATGAAATTCATTGTTATAACAATGATTTCTCTTCATCTATGACAAATGAGAACCGAGAAAGTCATTTTCTTCCATTTACGTGGGTTCGGATTCCGGTTTTCAGTTCCGGATCTAACTCACGTTTTTGGGGTGGGAGGTTAAAACAGCAACAATAAAACTTATGCATAAAATAGCCAAATTAACTCATTTGTTTAACAAAAACCACATCAGAGATGTATATTGTCAAATAAAACCTTGAGAGGAATATTCGATTTCGAAAGTTTTTTTAATGAATTTAGCGCGACTACGAACAGACCATCATAACAGCTTCAATTGTACTCTCTTCGTATATTGTATATTTCGGATTAAAAAAATAAATAAGCATATTTTAGCAGCAAAATATCATATCTGGGAACAATAGTTTTCACGTATTATTTTTTGTTAGCTTGCTTGTTTGTTTATGTTTAAAATCACTTAATTTTGACAACAGACACGCTTTAATTACACTTGTAGTTTGATATAACAATAAGTGGCACTCTAAAGTAAATAAATTGACCTTCTCTAGAACTTCCAGTTTAATATTAAGCAATGTATTTATTCAGTTTAATTGGCATAAATAGCAGGAAGTATACCAAAGTCACAGTAAAATCTCGTACAACATGATCAAAGGACAAGGCACCCACAGGAAAACAGACGAGGAAAAAATAACAAGGTGTGGGATTAAACACGAAACACAAACACCGAAAACACTAAAACCCAAAGCATGGACAATGCGAACTCTCAAACAAACCGAGAGGGAAATCAGGTGTTCGAGTAGGTTAAACTTGTCCTGCTCATTGTCCAAATGTAATGTAAAAGCGGATAGTAAGTCATATAAAAAAAGAAGATGTGGTATGATTGCCAGTGAGACAATTCTCCACAAGAGACCAAATGACACAGAAATTAACAACTATAGGTCACCGTACGGCTTTCAACAATGAGCAAAGCCCATACCGCATGGTCACTATAAGAAGGAAGGACTAGGAGTACGACAACGGGAACACATCCATAACCATTTGTGAAATAGATATTTCATAATGCTTACCAAATTGTGATGGCGAACATAAGATTTCTAAGTGAGGATATTTTTTTCTGTAACTCTGTTTAAATATCTTATTTGATAAAGATATTCCTCTATCTATGAATCCTTTGTACTGCACGCACGCCCTTGTGTCAAGTATCAGTTGTGAAATGTGGAATCCATGTGGAGATATATGTTGCTGTATAAAAACGGAAAGAAGTTCAGAAAACACGCATTTGTTGAAATTCTTCCAACCTCTTCCAGAACTGCTATCTAAACGCCGTTTTTATTGTGTAATCTACAGTTATTTTAACTGACAAAACAGAAAACTGAATATGAGATGAGTATGTTTAGGAAGTAAGGTGAACTGTTTGAGTACCCTCGGCGTACATGTCCACGTCCAATTTTAGTTCTCAGAGTTTACCTACAAGCATGTAACTTGGGTGTGCGGCTTGCTTCCAAATATAGGTTACCTTGACCTGTATTCCATGCTTCAGAGGAGACATACCACGATGATAATCCAGTTCAATGAAATATTATTAAAAACTATTTCTTGGTTAGTATTCAAAAAGTTTGATGTTCAAACTTATCTTGACTAGAATCAAAGTTGTAAATATATCAGTGTGATGTTCCCCCTCTCACTCCGTTTGTCCCGAGAGGAAAGAAATGGAGTCCAAAGAAAGCTATGAACAAAAATAGCCCCAACCCCAGTACCATACTTAGGATGGGTCCCATGGATGGGGGCTTTGGGTTGATTTTGTAATGTTCGTTCCCCTTTCTTTCGGAATGGTAGGGCTAGGGATCCCATTTCCTTTGTATACTTGTATATAGATATAGGAAGATGTGGTGTGAGTGCCCTATGAGACAACTCTCCATCCAAATAACAATTTATAAAAGTAAACCATTATAGGTCAATGTACGGCCTTCAACACGGAGCCTTGGCTCACACCGAACAACAAGCTATAAAGGGCCCCAAAATTACTAGTGTAAAACCATTCAAACGGGAAAACCAACGGTCTAGTCTATATAAAAAACGAGAAACGAGAAACACGTATAAATTACATAAACAAACGACAACTACTGTACATCAGATTCCTGACTTAGGACAGGTGCAAACATTTGCAGCGGGATTAAAGGTTTTAATGGTACCAAACCTTCTCCCTTTTTCTGAAACAATAGTATAACATCACAACATAGAAAAACACACGATAAAATATCAATTGGAAGGCTTAACTCAATCAAAAAACGTAAATTATCACACTATGAACGAATAAATTTGATCTGTGATACCTGAATGTAAATACATAGTTAATAAAATATTAGGGACAAACATTCAAGGCCAAAAAGCAAGCAAACAAGTCCAAACAAAGCCATGGCAAGACACCACCGCGAAATATTTAACCCTTAGAAAATAATCACTTTTGAAAAAAACCGGTTTGCTTGATATTTTTGTCTCTGCGTTAACTTGTAGCCATCTTTGTTTCGTTTATTTCTATTTCAGGTGATAGTTATGTGAATTTAATATCGTTTGATATTAGCAAAATCTTAAGTTTTTTGGGGTTTGTTTTCGTTTCATTTAACGACCTTGACGTAAACATAGCTATATACGTTTGTCAGAAGCTCTTCATTTTCCTTCCGATGATATGTCAGGAGAACGGTGGCAATCAATAGTTAATACACTATCAATTTTCAGTTAATATGCATGAAGTTAACAACTGTTTTTCGAGATGTACAAACTTGACGGGTGAGTTATTTCAATTTGATATAACTTCTAGATTCAACAGAACTTTTTTAATATCCATGAGGGGTGGACAGGGGGTACCCTTCTCCCACCTCCCGCCCCACCTCCCACCTCCCTCAAAAGCTGTCCACCCCCTCATCCATGCATTTGGAAGATTTTTTGCACCTGCATTTTGCAAGTGTTCATTCAGAAATGTACAGGTCACATGTGCAATGTTAAGGCTCTAGATGGTCACAGTGTGGGAACGGAACTGTACGGTTTTTTTATATTTTGGTCATTCGGGAGACTTTCAAGCGGGGCTCCGACAATCGAAAAAAACAACAAGTTGCTGAATGTAAGTTTTGATTAACGCACAAGTTACAATATTAAGTTTCTGCTTGAAGATTTGATAACAAAAACATTCTACATATACATATAGACCAATCGAATACCGAAAACGACATATGCAGCCAGACGTTTTCCCTTAAATGGTTGAGCTCCGAGTAAATCGCTTAAAATTCTCGTCAACAGGGAATAACAAAAAATTTTAAATGCAAAAAAGATAATCGTCACTACAACAATTTTTACAATTAACTCTTTTCTGATATATATAGTCTAACCACTCTGAAAGTTTGATAACCATCGTCTCAGTAGAAAATAAAATAAATCACTTGGAGCTTTTCTGTACAATCATTTGGCCAAAATAATAAAATAGATTGTATATTTATTTCATAGTTTATTATTTCTTCACTCAATATTGATGTATTAAATATCTAAATAAGAGTGAACCTAAATTTAGTCATTGTTTGCCAATTAAGATTCTATCAAGTACACCATTCTGAGACACACGTAATTTTTCTATACCGGAGGGACAGACAAACGAAAATACAAGACAAAAAAGTACAGCACACTTGATAAGAAATCTTGATTAAAAGAATAAAGCTCGTCACACAAAATTCAGTCAATATATAAATTCATCATTTCGAATATTCCATTATTTTCTATATCAAAATTTTAATTGCCTATTAAGTTTTCTGCATTGATTTCACCTTTTAATCATAATACACAAAGGCGAAGATTCCCTCTATTTTCTGTGACAGTTATTCTTTATACTTCGTCTACAGTTTTGAGTTTATTCAAGTCATTTTAACCATTTTAACCATATCAATCACTGTACTTATTTTTCACTGTCCTAATTGCCCATCAGAAAAATTATGTTTTTGGTTTTCTTTTCAAATTGTTATATGTATCTTTATGTGACTTAAAATTTCTTGAATCACAAAATTGTGAGATAATAAAACGACATCCTCAATTTTAATGAGACATGTAAAGTCCCTTCATAAACGGATATGTATATAAAAGATTTAAAATCCTTGTTTCTACGTGGATTTTGTGCTCTTGAATTTGTAAACGATATTGGAACGGATAGTGGAAAACGGCTGATTGAATTATTATTATGTTAAACATGATGCTTACATTTGTAATCTTGTGTTTTGAGCAAATCCTTTTATTACCCAATTGAACGATCAAATGTTTTGTCAAACGTCTTAATAAGACAAGGGTTATAGCATACATAATTCCTAAGAGACAAACGTAGTCTTGAGTACCCATAAGAGAACCAGTATTCGAAAGCAAACAATCGGTATACAAGACAAAAACGTAAAACACAAATGCCAAAAACAAAATGTTCGGACAGCACAAACTCCCTCATAAACCCGTGGACGAGAACAGGTACTCCGGAAGGGTTAGCATCTTCTGCCTCATAAATCAAATCCGTCGTGAAGGCCTTCCTATGCCATAAATTATAACTTTTTTAACAGGAGGGGCTGAGCAGTTATTGATGCTTTGTCCTGCTTTGATTCTTGCCTTTTCCCCGATATGTTTTACCTTGGTTTCAAAAAAAACATGTGCACTCTATACAAAACTGACATTTTTTATTTTTATCAAATTCATATTTTAATATTCGGCTTTTCAAGTTTGGCGAAGATGTAAGGAAATTCTTAGTTAATCATTATGATTTGTCAAAGTCGTAATGTTGTTTTTATTTGCGACAGCACTACTAGCTCTTTTAATGCTTTTTCGTCATTATCTCGTCACGATGGTCTCGAGAAAAGATGTGGCTAGTGTTCTTGTTTGGACATGAGCTTCCACAAGATAACAGTTTTCAGACCGACGTTCTAAGGACAACGATCATAAAAGGAACTGGGTTACGACTGCGGCAACTATTATTTCAAAATTAAGACGAAGTGTATATGTAATAGTTTGGAATTTTGGATTTTTATGAAATTTTTAACGCAGTTTGGAACTCGTTGAACTGCACCTGAACATCTTAAAAGTGAAATACGTACAATTCATATTTTCAGATACATTCAATAAAAAAATTATGCAAATAAACTATAATTGGCCCTCAATAATGACGACTTCAGTGTGTATAATAAAGAAATGTATACTGTTGAACTAACTTTGAATAAAGCTAATACTAACAATGAACACTGCCTTTTCCTGGATCTTGATATCTATATCATTAATGAGAAGCTCAATACCAAAATTTATGATAAAAGAGATGATTTTTCATTTCCTATTGTCAATTATCCATTTTTAGATGGTGACGTTCTCTTGTCACCATCTTATTGTGTTTATACATCTCAACTTGTACGATTCGCTCGTGTATGTAACAACGTATTAGATTTTAGCGAGAGAAATTTATGTATTACTGAAACAATATTACATCAGGGTTTTCGATATCACAAACTAATCAAAATATTTACTCAATTTTATCATCGGTACAAGGACATCATTCGTAAACATAAATCAACATGCAGACATCTTATACGTTCGGGTATTTCACATCCATTTTTTATGGTAATATTCTTCACAAAGCACAAAAATATCGGCATTCACCTCAAAAGCTAACAAAACCTTTAAACAAACTCAACTTATCTAGTATATTTAATGGCTCTACCGTTCAAAAGTGTATACCTCCCTATTTTGATAACACAGAACTGCCTATTATTTCATACACATACAAAAAACCCAACAGAAGTTTAATTTTTAATTATACGTCGGTAACATCAGACGCCAATGTAGAAAATAGTACTCCTTTAACTTGAAACTGTGTATCGTCGAAGTTTAGATGTGTTCCCTATGGCCATGTTATTACGGGGGACCTCAATATCGTCCAGGACAGAGAGGTTAAAAACTTTTCGAAAAAAAAGGACCAAAATATCGTCCTCTTTCTAAAATAGATTGGAAACAGTGTCGTCAGGTCACCAAAGATGCTCTTTCTTCTCGTTTTGTAAAATTTGTGTAAACGGGGAAAATCTGATAAAAATATCTTGATTCTTATTAAAAAAATGTATGAATGTTGTAGATAATAGAATATCACATTTTGAAAATAATTCAGAAATACATAATACGCCTATTTCCTGAATAAGAAATAAACTTCAAGAACTTTCAATGCGGTTGTGTTTGAACCGGCCGACAAAGCAGCCAACAATGTGGTGGTGGTATGCCGTAAGTACTACACGGACGTTCTTAAGAATGAAATCTTAAATTCATCTACATTCAACTGAGTCCGTGTGCTCCACAGAGAGTCATACAGTAAACAAACATATCATAACCACATCACAGTTTAAGGCTTCTTCTGAACATTTGAAGGTCCCAACTATATAAAAAAAGAAGATGTGGTATGATTGTCAATGAGACAACTCTCCACAAGAGACCAAATGATACAGAAGTTAACAACTATAGGTCACCGAACGGCCTTCAACAATGAGCAAAGCCCATACCTCATAGTCAGCTATAAAAGGCCCCGAAATGACAATGTAAAATAATTCAAACGAGAAAACTAACGGCCCAATTTATGTACAAAAAATGAACGAAAAACAAATATGTAACACATAAACAAACGACATCCACTGAATTACAGGCTCCTGACTTGGGACAGGCACATACATACAGAATATATGTATTGGTTACCCAAACTACACAAAAAAAAAAACAATAAAATTTCGTTTTATCTCGGCATCTAGTAAGTGTTCTATAACTAATCTTTCACTGCTTTTAACAAGTTCCTTAACTACCATCAAAGAGCTTATCATAAACTATTGTAATAAAATATATGAAAATAGTGGAATTGACTATTTTTGGCGTGTAAAAAATCTTTGGATGTTTTAGATAAATTACGTGCTTTTGATGGTCCTTTTGATTCTGTTGACAGTTTTGACTTTTCTACTCTTTACACTACACTTCCACACAATCTTATCAAACAAAAGTTTTCCTATTTAATTAAATGGTCGTTTGGTAAATCTGAATGCAAATATAGTTGCTGAAACTCATATAAAGCCTTCTTCTCTAATGAGAAAGGTAAATATGCTAGATATACTTACTGAAGGTGTGATGAGATGATTGAAGCTGTTAATATTTTCTCCTTGATAATATTTATGTACGTTTCGGCAACAAAGTTTATTCCAATGGGCACTAATTGCGCCCCTTTAATAGCAGACTTGTTTTTGTACTGTTATGAATCACAGTTTATGACCAAACGCAGTGAAGACCCGTCTAAATTGCATTTAATTGATAAATTCAACAACACTTACCGTTATCTTAATGATATTTTTCGTTAAATAATCAAGAATTTTCTTAATATACTGCCGAAATTTACCCAAAGAAACTTACTTTAAATAAATCAAATTTAAACGGCAATAACTGTCCTTTCCTAGATTTATATATTTCGATTTTACACGGGAAACTCCACACTAAAATTTACGACAAAGGGGACGATTTTTCTTTCCCTATTGTTAATTTTCCCCTTTTTGATGGTGATGTTCCTTTGGCACCATCTTACGGTGTTTATAGTTCACAACTCGTTCGCTATGCCCGTGTCCTTTGTGACGTTTTTGATTTTAACGAACGTAATCTATGTATTACTGGTAAATTATTAAGCTAGGGATTTCGTTACCACAAATTACTTAAAACCTTTACTAAATTCTTCCATAGATATAAAGATTTGGTTTTGAAGTTTGGTTGTACCTGTAGAAAACTTATTTCAAACGGGATAGCACATCCTCATTTTTACGGAAATGTTGTTTACCGTGCCCGGAAATTTAGAAACGATCCATGTAAACTTATCGACCCTTTAAATAAACTTATTCTAAAAGGTTACCAATTCAACACTGTAATTCGATCATTGAATTTTGTTTTTATTGGTATTAATATTGATTTTGTTATCAGTAAACTAAAAGCAAACTAAATATTATTGATATATACATATTCAAATTCATGGATCTACAATCTGTCGATACCTGTATCTTGGCATTGCACAAGGTCATGCTTTTCTCTGACTGTTTATGACGTCTTTACACTAAATCCATTGGATGTTGGATGTGTACGGATTGATAATTTAGTCTTAGATGCATGATTTTTTAAATAAGTTGTTAGTGGCTTTGAACTAGCTGTTAGAAACTGCGAGTACTCTCAGATCTGTATTTAGTGTCTTTTTGTTGTTGGGATATACAAGTACCCGGCCACATCCACTCTGTGTAGTATTTCTGTTTGTATCCCTCTGATCAGTTAGGCCTTTTTCAACAGATTTTTATAGTTCGTTCTTATGTTGTACTGTTACACCACTGTCCCAGGTTAGGGGGAGGTTTAATCCCGCTACATTCTGTATGTATGTGTCTGTCCCAAGTCAGAACTTGAGCCTGTAATTCAGTGGTTGTCGTTTGTTGATGTGTTACATATTTGTTTTCGTTCATTTTAGGCCGTTAGTTTTCTCGTTTGAATTGTTTTACATTTGTAATTTCGGGGCCTTTTATAGCTGACTGTGCGGTATTGGCTTTGCTCATTGTTGAAGGCCGAACGGTGGCCTATATTTGTTAATTTCTTTGTCATTTGGTCTCTTATGGAGAGTTGTCTCATTGGCAATCATACCACATCTTCTTTTTTATATCATTAAGAAGGGATATAGTTACGATACTGTTGTCAGGTCATTAAAGATGGCATATTTTGGCTTTAATATTGATTCACCTATAGGGTCTTTGCATCAGAAATAAACATTGTTATTCTAAAACCAGTTGTTGGCATGATACGGGTTATGTTTTTTTTCATATATTTTATGATGGTATGATGCTAAACCCCTAACGGGATGGATTGTGGTTGATATTCATATGATGAAGACATAATCTTTCAATCAGTTTAATTGAGGTCTGGAGCTGGCATGTCAGTAACTGCTAGTAGTCCTTTATTAATTTATGTATCATTGTGATTTTGTTTAGTTTCTTTTATTACCTATTCTGACATCGGACTAAGACTTCTGTTAAACTTAGTTTTACTGTGCGTATTCTTGTGTGTTTGTTTTTTCTACAATGGCTAGAGATATAGGGAGGTTGATATCTCAAAAAACATGTTTAACCCCGCCGGTCCCAAGTCAGTAGCCTCTGTCCTTTGTTAGTCGTGTGTTATTTTTAATTTTAGTTTCTTTTTATATTTCGAAGTTTAGTATGGAGTCCATTATCACTGAACTAGTATACATTTTTGTTTAGGGGCCAGCTGAAGCACGCCTCCGGGTGCGGGATTTTCTCGCTGTATTGAATACCCATTGGTGGCCTTCAGCTGTTTTCTGTTCTTTGGTCGGGTTGTTGTCTCTTTGACACATTCCCCATTCCTATTCTCAATTTTATAATATAATGAAGATAAAAAGCATAGATAAAATTCTTTAATTGAATTCCAGTCTGGAGTCGTAATAATGCAGAATCCAAATAATCTGTGTTCCTGCAGTCTGATTTTAGCAAACGGACAACATGCCATCACAAACATTTAGAAAATTATGAAAGGAATGCCGATCTGTTCGTCGCTCTGTATCCGCTATTTTCGTAACGAATATAGTATCGGAGTGAATAGCATAAAATTTTATTCATACAACACACACGATTTGATTGGCTGATACTCTGGAATAAGCAAATACATAATTTGAATAACATATGTGCAAAAATCTTTCTGTGTATACATACATATTTCTGTATATACGTAATTATTTCTGTATATACGTAATTCGATATATGTATATACGGAATTATTTCTGTATATACATAATTCGATTTCTGTATATACGTAATTCGATTTCTGTATATACGGAATTATTTCTGTATATATGTAATTAGATTTACGTATATACGTAAATCGAATTATGTATATACATAAATAAGTATGTTTTACCCTGATTCAGCGCCATACGCCTTTGATTAAAAAACTAGAATCAATATATTAATAAATTTTAAAGATCATGGATATTTTTACAATTTCGTTTGTCCGTTTTTTACCGATAGATCGATTTTTTCTGCGCATTTTAAATTAACATTATTAAGAAAAGTATAAAGACAAAAGTTTGTCAAACCTTTTGTGGACTTTGTGAAGCTTTTTATAATAAATAGAGTATTTTGTTTTATTTTCGTTTAAAATCCATAATCTTATTTCATAAACCAAATACAAAACACGTGAAAAAAACCAACTAGAACATACTGAAATAACATATACATGCTCAAACTGTATGCATACACGTGTGTAATAAACTGTTCTTGGTTAAATTATCAGGAATTTCAATCGATTACACAGGTGGCAATCAATATTGAATGTGACACATGTCGATAAAACATTAAATAAATTCGTAATTTTTAAAGATGTAATAATAAAATGTTGAATTATTTATTTTAAAATAGTCTACTTCTATGTTTGATGTCCTTTGTGCGAATTATATCATATCATCTGGTCCGTTATATTTGCGTCACATTTTATATAATTTTTCATCAGAATCTTTCGACAATTTTGATCACAAAGATGAATGAAACTTTAAAACGTTTAAAAAAATGTTCACGAGTCAAACAGGTGCTTTCTTTATCATGTTCTACGCATGCGTGAACGTATTCTTAAAAATTTGATAAAGACTAACACGTAAAATACGAAATCATTTAGTATAAAATAAAACGAGAGACACAAATATATTTCTTACTGGGCAACTTAATTTAATCAAAGTACTGAAGTACTGAACATCGGATGACTGCAAGTTCTTGTGGATGGTCACAGGCACTTGTCTCAGAAAAAAAAAATCACATCTCTATACCTGAAAGTGAGGTTAATGTACAGATATATTTTTTTTCTTAGACAAGTTCGTGCGTTGATGATGAATAAATGACAGGGAATTCAACCTCACCGTAATAAATATGATATTGAAGTGATACAAATCAGTATACTCTGGTTTGTTGTTATATATTATATTAATATTTGTATATTACAGTTACATGTATATATAATTTTCATCCATTTGTATATCATTCTATTCTACTATATTAATAATAGTGCAGTGCAAGTGCATGGTGGACACTCTTCTGTAATAATTCGAGTTTTCTAATAGATTGGATTTGAGTAGGCATTCATATTTTCCCGCCAGAATTTCAATCTCCCATGCAGAGTTATCGGTCCTTGAGAGAGAGCGAGGACCGATAAAGGTTAAAAGGAAGTAAACAAAGATGACTGGCGCCACCTAGATTTCACATCCAAGATAATATGTAGAAGTAAAATTATTTTCTGCTGCCCTGGTAATTAGAAATCAAAATTGAAATAATGAGAAATGAGTGTTGGCCATTGATGTAGAAATAGCGAGAAATTTAGAGGAAAACTCTCTGTGACGAGCAACATTTTATGTGCCAAATTTAGCAAGGGGTGTTTTTCATTTATACTATTTCGAAAATTCCGGAACCGTTGAGTACCCTTAAAAAATGGCTTTTTTCTATCAAAAAAGCTGCGGCACCATATGTGTTTTGCAATTTCAATTACACCCAAAGGTGTTGATAATTCAGAATTCGACATTTTTTTCAATGGACCTTTGATAGTGAAAAAGCAGGACCAAAAAAGGCTACCATTGTCGCCTATGTAAATAATTACTTCATTGTAACCTAAATCTGCATGGGAGATTGCAAACGTTCTTGAGATATTCTTCCGAATGCGTTAACACATATTTTCTGTACGTGTGCATAGATATTAAAGATTTTTTCCTTATATATATATATATTTCTAACGACAAAACATTTTCATATTATTAATTTATATCCTAAAAAAATATTTTTAGGAGTATCCATTGAAAAAATGGATTTATAACAAGCGATAAGGAATGTTATATTGCACTCGATAATGTCCGCGTTTTTATCATGTTTATAAATCGGTTACAATCCCAACACGAAAGTTACGTAATGGAAATCTAGGCGACAGCAATACACCGGAATGCCCTCACGGTCATCCGATGTAAAAATTGATAATTTCCCGCCTTTTTGTTAAACACCAATCTTTATATGAATCTGGATCCATTCTAAATTTGTTATCCTCTTGTCACTTCCTGACTTCATTTCGTTTAAAAATCGAAAGTAAACCTAATCTATTTTTGATAAATTTAAATATACTGTCATTTTACTGAATCGTTCCAAGTTTAAAAAATGAATTCCAAATTTTCGATTTAATCGGGATAATGATTATGCAGTGATTTAGTTGTTACAATTTCATTAAGAGAGCAACTTTTTAACTTCAAAGGTAGGGAGGGGATCATGATTGTTTTGTCTGATTGAGATTTTTTAAGTTTTTTAATGCTATCGATCAAATTATTTTTCAAAATTTATCACTATAAAAATCTAGATTCAGACTTTTTTTTCACCTCCTGGCCACAATATTTTTTTGCATTAAATCTGGGATCAGAATATATATTTTTTTGGAAGAAAACACAACCCAATCCCGTTCCTTTTGAAGTTAAATAGTCGTTCCTTTATGCTGTGATTCCTAGTTTAACGTTTGTTGATCAGGAATGTCCCCTGAAAAAAACTAAGGTGAAGTGATTGTGAACTAGATTGCCGGATCCTTGTTCTTATTTTCACATTTAAGCATCACATCATGCAACAACTGCCTACATTTGTAGCATTCATAAGGCCCTCAAAGATCCTTGAAGGACTTGGGCATATGTATAGCTAGTAATGTACGTCCTTGGTCCTTTACTGTTGCCCCAAATAATGTTGATTTCCATCTCGGGTAAAATGACTTAAGCCCTCAAACTCCTAGCTGAAACCATAGATACTTGGGGACAGGACAATATTGTTTGGCCCTCCCTCTTTTTTTCCAAAATCCATTTATTTTTCGTTTTCTATTAATTTCGATTATTTTTGCGTTTTTCTGTATTTTAAGAACATAAATATACTACAAATAACTTGTATTTGCTATTTACTATCAATTCCAAGTTTACTATCCACAGTGGTCTCTCTCTCTCTCTCTCTCTCTCTCTCTCTCTCTCTCTCTCTCTCTCTCTCTCTCTCTCTCTCTCTCTCTCTCTATATATATATATATCTGTGACTAAGATATGTCCTAAGACAGCTTTGCGAAACTTGGGCCTTGTATTGCATGTCTGTATTTAAAGTACAATCATTTAAAGTCTTAGGTTAGGACATCCTAGCTAAGATAATCCTAAGATAGCTTCGATGTGCCTGCTGAGACATCTCTTAAGTTGGTCCTAACTTTATCTTAATATCTGTCCTAAGAAATTCTTAGGACCGATCTTAGGACAGTTTCGATAAACAGGCCCCTGGTCTTTAATCGTATTTTAACATAGTTATAAGCGCGCCAATGATTATAATTTTGATAACTAATTACCATCCGATAGTAAGAAAATTAGCATGGCATCCTGACCGAATATAATACTTCGTCTACTGTCGAACAGTGAGGCAGGATCCCAGGCTATTAGAAAATAAAATGAACAGTCAGACGCTACTTTTTACATTCGTGAGATTTAATTGTCTATCTTTACCGTTTCCGTTTCAATTTATTTTTGTTTACAGCACAAACATTAAATCTTTTATATTTTTTTATATTTGCATTTACGACGGATATGGTGAATAAATTAAAGTAAATAACTTAAACTGTAAAGACAATATATATATGTGTACGCTTATTGGTCTTTTACTATCTACGCTTGGACTAGGTTTATGCGATGTGTGTATTATTCTCTGGCAATACTCGTGGAAGGCTTGTAACAAGGTATAAGGTAATTAACAGATTGGAAATTAGCCGGGCCTCTAGGGCACACGTGTCAGGTGTGACTGTCAATTCGAATGGACCATAAGATAGAAGGTCGAGTTTAATACACAAAGTTAAAATACATATTAAAGGGGTGACAAATACAAATAGATCGCCGTGGAATATTAAATTATATTTAGAGTTAGGTCCGTTGTTTACAAATAATGATTTTGAACATGTATTTCATATACATGTAGGATGGATAAAGCCGATGTTATAAACAATGTTTAAATTTATAAATCTAAAGAAGAAGTTATTAAAACCAAAATGATTTTTCTATTAAATTAATAATTAGTTTAAAAACGAAGAAATAATCTTGGGAACACCAATAATCAAGTGTTATAATAAGAGTTTGGCTGTTTACACGAGAGAAAAATAACTTGATTAAAAACAATACATACCCCACCCCCACTCCCCTAAAAACAACAGGGAAAAAGATGAACAGTAAGTCACATCAAATTCAAATATTGAAATATTTTTTTGTTGTTAACTAGGGGTGGTGTTCTCGAAAGTATTCTAAGATTCGTCCTATTTTAAGACACATCCTAAGACCAATTTTAGGATGTACTTAGGATCATCTTAGGACACTCTTAAGTTGTGTCTGGAAGCTATCTCAGACGCATCTTATGTGAGAACGTCCTAAACATATCCTAAGTGCGAATTTTTAAACGGTACGTCTAAACACTGCTAAGGACTCCTTAGTGCACTAAGGACTTATAACATGCCATTAAGGACTAGAAGAGGTGCTGTTCCATGTATTTTGTTTTCATATAATGGATGAGATTGATATTTAATGCATCAAGTCCAAATTTTATAGAAAAAGAACCACAAATACATGAGTAATTAAGCAATGTAAAGGCACGTGCCAGTTTTTCTTTGATATTGCCGAATATCGGTGAACCGATTGACACGAGCCAACTTGCATAACAACTGATTAAACAATCAGGTCAACAATCATAATCTTTTTATTTTAAGTAATTAACAATTGTAAAGACCAGTGCTAAATATGTATTGTCAAATGTTTTGTTCTTATTTACAATGATTAAAAGGAAAAATTTTGTTTTTGCTTTTGTTTTATTTCTCTTCCGACAAGGTTATTTGCCACAGATGCACGACTTTGATGTGCGTCAACTATCAAGTTAGAAAAATATGAGTAAATTCTGCAAAACTATAAAATATAATGCTTGCTACTTGCTATTTTGTTCGGGAAAAATATTTTTTTTACTTAAAAAAAACACTAAACAATTTTCTATGTTTTATCATTAAATAAACCGATATATACTTTAGATTTAAACTACATGTATAGATGTTGAATTAAAAAAAAAGATTTAAAAACAATTATAAATCCCTAAGTGTTTTATCTAATGTCTGGTTATTTTCTTATGCAAATAATTAATTTTTTATTTTTTTAAAGATAATAGTGTAATCAATTATGTAATTTGACACGTGTCTAACGGTTCACTGATTTTCGGCAATATGAAAGAGAAACCGGCACGTGCCTAAACATTGTCTATTTACTCATTTATTTGTGATTCTTTTTCTATACAATTTGGAATATATGCATTAAATATCAATCTTTACCATAAAATGAAATCTGTTTACATGTAACAGCACCCCTTCTAGTCCTTAGTGGCATATTATAAGTCCGTAGTGCACTAAAGAGTCCTTAGCAGTGTTTAGACGCATCCATTTTTAAATCGTTACAGTAATTTTTTGATAAAACATGTATTAATGACGAAACCAATTAATAAAATTGTTTACGAATTTACATGTATAGAATTAAATGCATGATTTAAAATGTAATTATAAAATTATATAACTAGAGGCTCTAAAGAGCCTCTGTCGCTCACCTGATTCTACTTCGGTTTTGGAAATCATGTAAAAATATATCAAAATCATAACAGATAACTAATAAGGAGTGAGGCCAAATTTGGTTTAATATTGGCCCTGTAATTTAATAAAAACTCCTGGTGGCCATCTTGAACAGTAAATCGGCAACAAAGTAGCAACACTTCATCAGCACCTCATAAGAAACATTTATGCCATGTTTAATTTCATTCCATTCAGTGCACCTCTAGAAGAAGCATTTGTATGCATTTCCCATAGGGTCTTATGTTAAAGGAAGTCCCCCCGCTTGCCACCATCATGGTTGATGTCCTATGTTAAACTAAGTCCATCTTGGATGATGAATCGGCTTCAAAGTAACAACACTTGGTAAGCACCTCAAAAAGAACATTCATGCTATGTTTGATTTCTTTCCATCCAGTGGTTCTCTAAAAGAAGACATTTGTATGTATTTCCCATAGGGTCCTATGTTAAACTAAGTCCCCCGCTGGCGGCCATCTTGGATGATGGATCGGCTTCAAAGTAACAACACTTGGTTAGCACCTTAAAAGAAACATTCATGCCATGTTTGATTTTTTTTCCATTTAGTGGTTCTCTAAAAGAAGACATTTGTATGTATTTCCCATAGGGTCCTATGTTAAACTAAGTCCCCTGCTGGCGGCCATCTTGAAATATGGATCGGCTTCAAAGTAACAACACTTGGTCAGCACCTCATAAGGAACATTCATGCCATGTTTGGTTTCATTCCATTCAGTGGTTCTCTAAAAGAAGACATTTGTATGTATTTCCCATAGGGTCCTATGTTAAACTAAGTCCCCCGATGGCGGCCATCTTGGATGATGGATCGGCTTCAAAGTAACAACACTTGGTAAGCACCTCAAAAAGAACATTCATGCTATGTTTGATTTCTTTCCATTCAGTGGTTCTCTAAAAGAAGACATTTGTATGTATTTCCCCTAGGGTCCTATGTTAAACTGTGTCCCCCGCTGGCGGCCATCTTGGATGATGGATCGGCTTCAAAGTAACAACACTTGGTCAGCACCTCATAAGGAGCATTCATGCCATATTTGGTTTCATTCCAATTAGTGGTTCTCTAAAAGAAGACATTTGTATGTATTTCCAATAGGGTCCTCTGTTAAACTAAGTCCCTCGCTGGCGGTCATCTTGGATGATGAATCGGCTTCAAAGTAACAACACTTAGTTAGCACCTCAAAAGAAGGAACATTCATGCCATGTTTGATTTTATTTCATTCAGTGGTTCTCTAAAAGAAGACATTTGTATGTATTTCCCATAGGGTCCTATGTTAAATTAAGTCCCTCGATGGCGGCCATTTTGGATGATGGATCGGCTTTAAAGTAACAACACTTGGTCAGCACCTGATAAGGAGCATTCATGCCATATTTGGTTTCATTCCATTCAGTGGTTCTCTAAAAGAAGACATTTGTATGTATTTCCCATAGGGTCTTATGTTAAACTAAGTCCCCTGCTGGCGGCCATCTTGGAATATGGATCGACTTCAAAGTAACAACACTTGGTCAGCACCTCATAAGGAACATTCATGCTATGTTTGGTTATTCCATTCAGTGGTTCTCTAAAAGAAGACATTTGTATGTATTTCCCATATGGTCCTATGCTAAACTAAGTCCCCCGCTGGCGGCCATCTTGGATGATGGATCTGCTTCAAAGTAACAACACTTGGTCAGCACCTCATAAGGAACATTCATGCTATGTTTGGTTTCATTCCATTCAGAGGTTCTCTAGAAGAAGTTCAAAATGTAAAAAGTTAACGACGACGACGGACGACGACGACGACGGACGACGGACGCCAAGTGATGAGAAGAGCAAACTTGGCCCTATGGGCCAAGTGAGCTAAAAAAGGATTGCAATTTAAACTGGAAAACGATTTGTTTTGAAATGAGAATTCAATTTGTAGTGTCATCGTATCTTGAAACACGAAGTGCAAAGTTTACAATCATGCATAATTTATTTATATACGAGTTAATAACCAGTGGTGCGTTTCATTTCATGTTCATCTTCACGTAAAATAATGAGCAAAAAACGAAATCCAAACTTTATTAAGTAAGGATGAAGATAGGATGATCTTAAGACACCTAATTAGGTGTCCTAAAGTTAGGACGAAAAATGCAATATAAGTTAAGAGAACTTCGAGAACACGACTTAGGACAAAGACGTGTCATAAAATGGTCTTAGGACACGTCCTAATCCTTAAGATAGCTTCGAGAACACCACCCCAGATATATATAATTTAAAAAAAAAAAGAAAAGATTTTAAAAAGAAAAGATTTTAGTCACGAATAATATTCTAGTCCAACGTGTTGGTGAATCCGTTGTCGAAGATGCGCATAGACCTAAATGAACAACACACTCTCTTTAGAACATCTAGTTTTTAGTTTCACAAAATTTGGGTTATTATCAAATTCTGTTGAAGGATTTATTGTTGTTAGTTAATGTAAATGTTCAATTACAAATACTACATGCATATTGAGGACAAAATCGAAGAAATATAGTAACTGGCAAAACTATTCAGGCATCTCCACCAAAAATAAATCTTCATCGAATGCTACCTATACTTAATAAAAAAAAAAAAAACACTTATATACGATTTTCAAAGGTTTTTGTTTATGTAATTGTAAAATGAGCCTGTGTTGCACATGTTTTACAGTACTACTTTTTAACCAATTATACATGTGCATTAAATTTGAAAAATGCTAAAATACTATTGCACATTGTATTCATAAGAAATTTTGTTGAAAAAATATGGGATAATCATTACATGATTATAGAAACGACAAAGCTGTCTGTCTGTCGGTCTGTCTGTTTGTCAATGAACTCCTATTTGAATAGATCTGTTGGACGCATATTTCCGACTTGCCCCTCCTTTCAATAAATAGTTGGTGGTATTCTGAGCCTCAACACCATGTTTTGTTTGAATTTGTTCTGATTCGTTTCACAGATTAAGTTTTGGTTTAGATGGTGTCACAGTCTTGTCTCAGTATAGCAACAGGGTTGAGTACAGGTGCCCTGATGAGTACAAAATGGGTCCTCTACGCAGAGAGAAAATCCCGCACATAGAGGCGGGCCTCTATTGGTTACTAAACAATAATGTATACTAGTTCAGCGAAATAGTTGCTAAAAAAAAAAAAAAAAAACACTCGAAATTAACAAAGGATAAAGGTTCCTGCTTTGGGACAGGCGACAAAATGTAATTGATGACTTTTGATATTTCAACCTGCCCATATACCTTTAGCAAATGAGGAATAAACAACCACACTGCATAAAACAGGGGAAAACTCAATTCAAAATAAGTCAGAGTCCGATGTTAGAATAGGTAACAGAAGAAACTACGCAAATGGCAATAATAAACATAAAATAACAAAGGACCAGTAGCAGTAACGGACATGCAAGATCCAGGCTTGAAGTACAATAATCGGAATTTGTGTCATTGGAAGTAAAATTTACATTACTTGAACAATGAAATCTGGGGATCTTTGGTCAAATAAAATAATACCTTTATTTAGTACCAGAACATATAAAAATTTCTTTGGTTTTGTTCCCAAATAGATTTTTTTCTCCCATAGGATATTTCTTTTTCCCATAGGATATTTCTTTCTCCAATAGAATATTTATTTCTCCCATAGGATATTTATTTCTCCCATAGGAGATTTTTTTCTCCCATAGGATCTTTTTCTTTCTTATGATTTGCTTTAATTTCCCATAGGATTTTTATTCTCCCTCAGAATTTGTTTTATTCCTTAGGATTTATTTTTAACCCTTAGGATTTTTTTTTATCCCACAGGATATTTTTTCTGTAATGAAATCCCTTAAGATTTTTATTAATCCTATCGGATATTTTTCATCCCACATGATTATTTTATTATACAAATATCTTATAGGATAAAAAATATCCTGTAGGAAATGCTTTTATTTCTCCTAAGGGATTTTTTAGTCCTAAGGGAGAAAATATATCCTGTAGGATATTTTTATTCTCCTAAGGGATTATAAATCCCATAGGATTTAAATATCCTGTAGGATATTAAAAATATCCTATGGGATTATGACTTTACCTTATAGGATTTCTCAAAATCCTGTAGGATTTTTAAAAAATCCATGGAAGAAAAAATATTCTACAGGATTTTGTCACTGTTTTCACTCCAGTTGCCGAACCAAGCGAGCCACACCAAATTTTTTTTTATATTGTGTTACCTATCCCCAGAGGTACAATATTACCAAATTCGATGATTCTACTGGAAAAAAAGTGTGGTTCCAATTTGCACTCATGAGAAGTGCAAATTAATCCAAGAACATGTTACTTGATAAATAATGATTTCTTTTATTTTCATCACGTAAACATATTTTGATATGGAAAGAAATTCAAGTTTTTGGTTTTTGTAGTCTTGGACTATTTGGTTTAAACTTGAATGAAGTATTTTACATGTTTAACCGAATTAAATGTTTGGCAGTTACCAATCAATTAGGTCCGTACGTCGAGTTACGTATGCATGGCAATTTATTGGAGATTCATTATACAGATTTTGATTCCTATAAGTTGTAAGTTAAAAAAGGGAGTTACAAACACGTACAAAAGTAAAAGATGTACACGACCGACCTACTTCTTAAGCATATTTTGATAACTATTTCAAGATACTTTTGTCTGAGGTAGAAATTGAGACTACTAATGAAATTTTCAGATAATGTTTTTTTTTTTTTTCAAAACTTTCGAAGAATTTTATAAACTGGAATATATGACATGTATGAGGTTGCATCTTCAAGATTAAAATGTATTACAATCTCTACCAAATCAGTTGGTATATTGCATCTTGAGTTTGAGTTCTTGGTGTCACAGGGTGACTTTATTTACTCGTATATGTATAGTCATTTTGGTTGGTTAATTCTCTTTCAATTTGCAGACCGTCATTATCTTAAAAATTGTATATTCTGCCAGCCAAACTTCATTGTATAATGCATGTCCACATTTTACATCTAATCAATTAGGTGGTGTCCACTTTTTACTTGGGCATTTAACTCGTTGAACGGGTTAAGTATCACGTGATACCTGTTCTTGATGAGCTGAGTATTCATTATCAGGTGACACCTTAACGAGAAAAGGTGTGGTTGATGCATATATGTTTAAAATTTAGTTTGCAATGTGGCGTGGATGCACTCACTGGATTTCAGAGGTCCCAGTCAGAGGGTTGAGTAGTATGTAGTATGGAGATAAACAGCCAACTGGTAAAAGTAGTGATCAGTATGGTACTAAACAACAGTATTGTAAGACAACGTAAACTTAATGGTTTGGAGACTTTAGAACAACCGTCAATAGGCCAGCCGTAACCGTGATGTGTACACGTTATGTTGGGATGAGTATCCGTAAACCGGAAGTATATTTTTATGCAGCAGTTCAACGTTAAATTGTGAAACAAAATGAACAGTTTAAGTTGAACAATTATCAGTATTAATTTATTTGATTATTTGTAAATTTGTACTATATTAAATTGTTATTTGTTTAAAGTATAAGTCATTTCTTATATAAGTACAGACTCCTTCTTAGCCAGCACCAGTCTATCCGTGACACTTGGAAGAGTCTGCATGTCTACAATAATGTCATTGCTCACATTGTTTTTATGACATGTTTAACTTAGATAAATAGGTCTGAGAAATATTCATGCATGGAATATTTAATTGCTGTTATGTTAGGAATGATCATTTTATGTTTATACACAATGTATGGGATATTGTATTCTTATCCGTGCGTCTGTTTAGTTAGCTATAAAACGAGGTTTAATCCACAATTTTCTGCATAAGAAAATCCCTGACCAAGTCAGCAATATAACAGTTGTTATCCATTCGTTTGATGTGTTTGAGCTTTTGATTTTTCCATTTGATTAGGGATTTTCCGTTTTGAAATTTCCTCGGAGTTCAGTATTTTTGTTATTTTACTTTTTTCTGTCCGTTTCGTTCTAGCTAAAAACAACATTAAGATAAAAAAAAATATATTGAAATAGGGATTTGAACCGTATAAAATAGTTCATTGAACATGGAAATGTGAAACTATGCAAAGGGGTAGGGCGCATTTTGTCTTACGGACGATTTTTTTTTGTGTCATATGTTTTTAATAAATATGTATGTGTCTCTTCGATATTCATTATCTACCCACTAACAATATTAGTTTATTAGGTATATTTTGCTTGGAAATTATGCATATTATTCATTAAAAAAACATATCTAACAAACACTTATGGTCCGTCCAGTCGATACTTATATTATGGCGCTGCAAACATTCGTGATCGATCTTCTTCACTGCATTGAAAAAGGCTCAACAAAAATGTACTAACAGAAAATCCTTAATAGAGCACTACTCTTAAAATACAATCTTTCTATGGAATTTGTTTATGTATATATACAAGTGCAACCTGAATATATACATAGTTATACAATTTATTATACAAATATCAGCCAGTCTCCATAGACTTATGAAGCAAAAATATTAAAAAAAAACAATTATTCTAAGAAAGTTATTTATCAATGTAATGTGTGCAAGCACAGTTGGTTTTAAGTTACAGATAAATTTTGTATACGAATGTTAAATATATCAATAAAGCTAAATGAATTTGGCAACTACTTTTTATACCTGTACTCAGTAAAACTTTAAGTTTGTCCATATCGGATAAATTTGGAAGATCATATTTTCATTTGGTTTGATAGTCTGTTAACATAGTGAATCGTTGTGTTGCATATGTTGACCATTGAAGTACAGAATGAGTTTCATCCTCAACCGAAAGCCTGATTTGTATATCTTACATAAGTTTCTTTCTGCAGGAATTTCTTGATAGCGCCCCCTTTCGATTTCTAGTGGGAACACTCCGCATCTTAGTCGAGGAATCAATGATCTTGTCGAGAAATGTTCATTTCTACATACGGTTGCACAGTGTTGGAAGAATTCAAGTGTTTATAAGTTCGGAGATTGGACATGTCCTCTAGACTCTCTGACCATTTATACAGGTGTTGCGTGCCCTTAACTGTTCCAACAAAAAATGGTCACTAAGTCCATCAGTACCATTAGTATATACGTTTTATCATAAACGCAAAATATTTGTTTTGTTTTGTTTGCTTACATTTTACAGAAAAGTGTATTCGTTCTCGCCGTAATATTGTCTCGTGTACCCACATACTAGTTTAACTCGGATGATATGTATGTCGTACGGTTCTGCTTCTGGTCGGTTATCTCTTGCTCTTAATATTTATTTCTTATTAAGAACTTGGTAGCAAATGTGTTCGCTGAGATCGCACGGCCTCGAGCTAGCGACGTATCTTTCAATTGTCTGCCAATTTTTTGAATTAATAATTTGTCGTTTACTATATTGCATGCCATACATCGTGGTCACTTGGTAATACTTTGAGAATGTATGGTTAGCTGTGTATCTTTATGTTAATTCTGGCTTTTTTTCTATCGCGTATCTGCTTAAATGGGGATGTTTATGCGATTTATATATTTTTTTTTATTTCATCATCGTTTCTTTTTCATTGTGAAATGTTTTTTTTTTTTATTCAATGATATTTTAGTTTCAATTATTTCAATAGAGAGAAGGTTAGTTTCTCTAACGGCGAGCTATAACTTAAACATGTTAAACTGGAAGAAGTACAAGGTCGGCATCTTTCTTTTTTATATTTAAGGGTTTTGTGAAATGAACTTTGTATCTGTCTGACGAGTAAAACTACTTTCAACTGATTTTTATAGTTTGTTCTGATGTTGTGCTGTAACACCACTGTCCAAGGTTAAGGGGAGGGTTGAGAGCTCACAAACATGTTTAACCCCGCCACATTCTGTATGTGCTTGAACCAAGTCGGGAGCCTGTAGTTCAGTGGTTGTTGTTGGTTCACGTCTATTATATTTGTTTTTCGTAAATTGTTTTGTTATAACTTAAGCCGTTAGTTTTCTCAATTGCATTGTTACATATTTTTCAAGTCGAGGGATAAAGCCGACTATACGGTATGGGATTTTTTCTCGTTTTTGAAGGCCTTACGGTTGCCTATAACTGCTTACATCCACTTTTTTTTAACTTGGGATGATAGTTGTCTCATTGGCAATCATACCACATCTCCTTAGTTAATACATGTAGGTGAAGCTATCCTTTCTTCTAAAGGAAGTCTTTATACAGGTAGTAACGTTATCATATCGAGGAACGTTAAGAACAGTGATTTTGTCATAGTTTGGTTCAGTTGGTCATGGTTTGGTTAGGTTACTTACAAGAACGTTTGCCTCAAATCTTTTCAAATGAGCAAACAAAAAGAAAATAGGATGTTTGAATATATATTGTAAGACAAACAATCTACATTGAAATGGTCGTTTGTTTAGAAATTAACGCAGGATAAGCAAAATATGGAAGTTGATATGGTTTGGTTAAGCGATTGACATGGTTCAGTTAAGGTTTGAAAATTCGTCATGGTTTTGATCAAATTTTTCATTGTTTAGATCCTTATAATACAAAATTATTTGTTGCACCTTAATACCGTAAGTGTTACACAACGTACTTATTGACTACAAAGAGAAGATGCCTTTTAAACCAAATTTGGTGGGCGTAATAGCAAACCGTACATTAGACATTTTTACTTTTTGTATGTTTCCTACGATAGAATTTATATAGCAACAGCTCTATTGAACTGGCATTTGGTAAACATAAATTACAAAAACAGAAAGCTTTGCTTCTGTTTCTTGAATCTGCTCTTTTTATATTAAAGATGGACTCTGTTGGGGATTTACAGATATCGTGAGCGGCATACTTAGTCAAATAATTAAAGAAGTCTATTTAAAGTAGCAAAACGTAGAAGCCTGTCAAACTGTTTTTACATTGTGTTCTAGCAAACTTTACATATGTTGCTTTATTTTGAACCAGATTATGTCTATGATAAATAAAAGGAGATGTAAGGATTTATGCGCATGATACTATGATACAACAACCACAAAAAACTAACCAAACGATATCAAAAGGACACCATATAGTCTTCAACACAGGACAGCACTCTGTACAACATGCCAATCTCTTAATTGCCATGAGTCTATGAAATTTTGCATAAATCAAACACAGACAACCAAAATGGTTTAGTAGGACAAACATAAGACTAATGTACACAAGTCATAAGAAATTTATGACATTTAACCTTCAATAAACTATAAATAAAATTATGTTGAAAAAGTAGCTCCGATTTTTCAAAGAACTTAGGGGGCCTCGGTGGCCGAGTGGTCTAAGTAGTTACTACTGTAATCACTAGCCAGTCAACACTGAGGTTGTGAGTTCGAACCCCGCTCGTGCGGTTGCACTCGACTCCAATCTTAATTGACTAGGATTGTCAGTTTTCCTATCGAAGGTCGGTGGTTTCTCCGGGCACTCCGGCTTCCTCTACCAATAAAACTGGCCGCCACGAAATAGCCCAAAAGCGGTGCTTAAAAGTGGCGTTAAAACACCAAAAATCAAAATCAAATCAAAGAACTTAATAAATTGTCAATGATTTACACAATTCCGAATTAAAAATTTATGAAAGATTACAATTTATAAGTAGAATAAGGTCGATATAATGTCTATTCTTATCAATTATATTTACGAATGAACAAAAACGATTATGTTTTGTTATATTGTATAACATTGTATTGTGTAGTGTATCACTTAATCAGGTGTTTTTTTTTTCTTTTATGCAAAAATGTCTCGATACTAAGAAAAAGCTTAGTCGATCTTGTATTTAGTATGATACATTGTACACATTAAATATAATTGAAAACTAATCTAAATATCAAGATACACGTTATAAAATTCAAATAAAACTTATCCAGTGATGCAGTGGCTGTCATTTGTTACTATATATCATGTTTGTTTTTCGTTTTTCGTTTTGCAAATAAATCAGGCATCTGGTTTTCTTATTTGAATTGTTTTACATTTAATTTTGTCGGGGTCTTTTATAGCGGCTATGCGGTTTGAGTTTTGCTCATTGTCGAGACCGTACAGCAGTCAAAAGTTGCTTATGTATGCGTCATTTGGTTTGGATAGTTGTCTCATTAGCCGTCATTACGTATCTACCGTCGTTATATCACTAAGTAATTTCTTGGATCCTTTTTCTATATATTTCAAATGCATTATCATTGAAACGCTTAAATATATTATCCTCGTATTCTACAATACTAATATCAATAATTGACTTATTTTTTGGGGCGATTACTATTTAAAAAATCAACTTAATGATGTTAAAATAAGATCTATTTGTATATGAACAAAACATCAACATTATTAAATGGCGACATTATATTACCGCGAAATAGGGTAGAATAGGTTAAGCACGAAAATCATTTTTTACAGTATTTCAATAGTTGTATAATGTAAGTTTACTCTCATCGTTATCTTTCCTTTATACACGATAAGAATAACAGAACTGAACCATTTCGAACATGTACTAATATGACACTACTGAACCAAACTATGACGTTCAGTTGTCAGTAATCTTGAATTATGTGCAAAATTAGCTATTTTTTTCGAAAAAAATTATGTCAATTGTATATAGAACGACATATATAATGTAATAGACAGTAGCAACATCTTTTTGTATGGTTGGTAAACTAGTAAGCAACTTTTACATTTAACGAATGGCTATTATTTATTTTGAATTTATTGAACCATAAAATTAATTTTGACTCTTCACATTGAATAATCCGCGAAGCGGATTATGTAAAATGTGAAGAGTCAAAATAATTTTATGGTTCAATAAATCAAAATAAATTATTGCCATTCATTATAAATAAATTTCTATCAAAAATAAGGCTCAAAGAACTTTTATATTATTTATATTAACAATAACAATGTACACACATGTTGGCGTATGAATATACAACGTCAGAGTGGGCATGCGCCATAAAATTGACACCATTGATAATAAAAGTAATACTTTTAACCAATCAGAAGACAGTAAATACACCAAATTTATTTATTTTGACATACGCTAGCATCATTCTTTGTCAAATTATTTACTATATGATATACATTCGAATTTACTAATATATTAGTTATAAACAAAGATAATCAACAGCTTGAAATCATTTTCATGAGTTCTTTCAGCCACAAATCAAAATGTTTATATTGTGTCATTGTTTGCATCAAAAATACTTAACACAATCATGTCCAACTGAACCAAACTATGACAGAATCACTGTACTAAACGCTCGTCGATATGACGACGTTACTACCCGTGCTTTACAGTTCTTTAATATGCATCCGCTTATTCGTATACGCAATTCAACGGAAAAGTATAAACCCCACAAATTTCACCAGAACGAATAATAAAATTAAATGGAATCGATAGTTACTAAATTGGAATGTGTTATTCCTTATATAATTTGCAGTAAAGTTTGAAATGATATTTTGTTTTAATTCAAATTTTTTAAAGAGACAAATTAATTCTGACAATCAATTTGTATTATCTTAACGTGCCAGTATAATATCCTTTAAAATATTTCCCCCTCCCACCAAACAAAAAAAAAAAAAAACTAAAATAAGGAAAAGAAATAGAAAAACAAAAAAACAAAAAAAAAAACAAAGGAACATCTGATACCGAAAAATAAAAGAAGCATGCACAATAAATAATAATCGAACGTTTATCTGCAACGTAGATTTAAATAAACTGTTACAATCAATACTATGAAAGAAAACTGGAATCAATCATACGAAAAAAAGTAAAATAACAAAAATACAGAACTTTAAAGAAAATTCAAAACGGAAAGTCCATTATCAAATGGCAAAATCAAAAGCTCAAACACAGCAAACGAATGGAAAACAACTATCATATTCTTAACTTGGTAAGGCATTTCCTGATGTAGAAAATGGTGGACTAAACTTGGATTTATAGCTAGCTTAACCTCTCACTTGTATACAATACACGATACGAAAGGGCTACGTGTTAATGCGTGATCTTATGACATTGAAAATATAGGCGGGAATCGTGAGAACGACGTGATAAATTAAAATACATGATTTATTTCATTTTTCATCCCGTTAACATTATTTGATATGGAAGAAATTTCAGTGTATGGTTTTAACACTTGTTAACTTGAGCGACGTATTTAACCAAATTGAATATTTTTTAATGACCAGTCCAACGTACGTTAAACTATGTCATCTTAATGGAAATCTCTGGATTGTTGACATTCAGATTATTTACTGTATGAAAATCATATCGTTACGCTTACATGAATATTAGTCACATCACGTAAATTTACTGTACGGTATTGACATCGTTATACGTATGTTTAGATCGATACAACATGTTTACCTGGACGTTGATATGTTGGAAGGTTTCAAAATGTTTACATGTGTTGGGATATGTTTGATCAATCCAAACATACGTAAACCTGTGTGCATGATGTGAACAGTCCATATTTTGGCGCAGATATATTTGATCTATATAAATATACGTATACTAGTGTTCATTTAATTGATGATATGTGGCAAATAACAATAAATATAAATGAACTGTGTTTTTAATGAAATTTACATGTAAATTAATGGTTTAATGCATTGGTTATAAACTTTGAAAAACTGCTTTTTTTAAAAAACTTATTCTTTGTTTTAAAAACTTAAATGCATCAACAAATAACATTCGGAGACATACATAGTTTATTTACTTGATAAAACCTGGATCACACTCGACAAATCTGGACTGCTCTCGAAAGAACACGGACATATTGAAATTGAATGCATTCCCAAAATGTCCTTCTCAATGCTAAACAAGAATTTTGTAAAGTGCCAGTATATCTAAGCACATATATATTCAAATTCCATGTATGCATTTCCATTGACATTTGCATAGGTATATATGTGTATAAAAATGACTGTGTTCTATATTTTTGAATAGAAGCATAATAAGGCTAAGTTAAACTTTTATAACAAAACATAATGAATCGCTGATAATGTCTTTTAATCATAAATACTAACTAACCTTGCATGATATTGTATATTAAGTTGAAGCATTTGTTTACGTCTTATTGTCTTATTAGAAAAGAAATTTGTTTGTTTACTTGTTTTATCACATTCACTCGAACGATGGCCACACTCGAAAGAACACTATACATACCCTGTACACACCTTCAGATAAATATGTATATTTTCTACATGTTATGCTGATTAACAATGATAAATAAACTACAGTATGGATACAGTAGATCAATGTTGGCAACCTCGAAAGGTGAATTCTCTGGAAGCAAATGCGATTTCATGTTTAAGGTATAAAATTGAAAATTGAGAGTAAACACACACACATACACAAACACACACTCATTCTTCAACAACATTGCTGATCACTCTACACCGTATCAAGATTGATAACTTTGTCTTGCATTTCCCAAATACCACAGAACTGCAGCCAAACCATATGGCAAAAACCAAGGTACTTTATTCATAATAATTTGCACCTCGTGACTTTGTGACTTTTGATTGAATTTCTTCCCTTTGTTGTAGATTGAAAATATAATCCAGTCTTAGATCTAAAACTAACGCTGTCTTCCTTTAGCGGATATTTACAAATATGTTGTATAATTATAAGGGAAAATGCTTGACATTTGACTATTTATGAAATGGGACAGCTGAAAGCATCATTTTATTAAAATAAATTGGTCGAAAAAAAGTTTTTTTAACCAGCAAATTCAACCTGCAAGGTGTGTCTTTAGATATGAACTTCTTCTTGTATCTTGAGGTCTATTTTTGAATCTTGCTTTTTTTTCAATTTTTTGTTATTTTACATAGCAGTTATACTACGGTTACGCTCCCGCTTTTTAAACTGAAAAAGCCGAAAAATTGCAAAGAAGACAATGCTCATTTGTACACCAAGAAAAGGCAATAACATGTACAACTCACCTTTATGCGAACAAATTGTTGATATCCGATGCGACTTGGAAATTTGCATATTTGCATTTTTATTTAAGGGGCATGTGCACTCCTATTGTAATGGCCGTCCTAACGATAAGGAAATATGGCAAATTAAAAAAAAGTACCCTAAATTTTGCCATATGTGTGAACAAACACCGACGACACGTGCACTGGCACTACACATGCAATACGCATATTCTAAAGTAGACTCTATAAGTTAAATCACAGAATGTACTATTTAGATGAAGCATGCCTGTCTTTTTTTAATTTTAAAACGAATTAATCCAGGGTCCTTTTTAAACTACGAGTACGAGATTCACTATAACCATTCAAGTATACTTGAATGTAGCTACATCTGTAAAATTTCATATTATCATCCACATGTTAAGTTTCCAAGCTAATCCACATCTATAAATTGAAACTCGTAAATTGGTAGTTTTTCATTTAGCATATATCTATCCTAAATAATTTGTTTCAACAAACGCTTTGAGGCTAATCTCTTGAGAGGCAAAATATTTCATCTTTGCTGCTATACGTTAGTTTTCCTCTGCATTTTAGGTGGGTTAAGGAGGGAAATATTTTTTGCACTTAGTTTTTTTGGTAGAATATTTTCGAAATTTTTCCTTTTCTTTTTCATAAAATTTGCCGCATAAACTACCTATCGCACCTAAAAGAGGAAAATTATTATTTGAAAATTAGCAAACATAAATTAGTGAATAATAGCTAAAGGTCATATGTGTAATTCCCTAATTTAAAACAAAAAACCAAATCGACAAATACATCATTACAATGCTGTTGCCTTCAATCAGAAGCAACTGCTTTCAACAACTCCTCTTTTTTTCAGGGTTCGTAGAGATTTCAATTTCAATTAAACCAAGCGACTGAGATGTCACAAAACACGGCAAAAGGGATTTTTACTTGTTTTATGTAATGTGGATATCTTGCTCATTAGCTATACTACCACTATTCCTTTTTAAACAGGTGCTCTTTTGGATGGTCAGAATATTTAACGACCCAACTATGCCTGACGAAATATAGAATGCCAGTATTCCTTTTACCGGTAATTTGATTTTAACTTACCTTGCAAAACACCCCCCGTAGTATTTGTATTTTTTTAAATGTGAGATTTAAAATTGAAACATCATTGGTTTTAGAGTAAGTATGATCCTAGTACAGATTGAAGTACTAGTATCCTGCTGTTGACAGTATTACCATGAGTTTTATAGATAGTCTCCCGTTGTGCATGCTGTATGATTGTCTTAAAAAAACGAAATTGTTGCTCTTTTCAATTATGTGTATGTGACATACAAAACTATGATTGCTTTCTTTTTGTCAATGTTTCCAAAGATAGATAAGCTATAGGCCTGGTTTGTTTGTTAATAACCTGCTCTTGAGTGATGTGGTCAAAACCAAGATTTGAAGGTACAAATACTGCAGTAAGCTCTGTGGGTCATCAAAATCAAGCCTGATCTTTTCATTATTTTAGGCCAACCTTTTTGCAAATCCAAAATATATGTTATTTTAACAAATGTAGAGCAAGTTGCTTATACATTCTTCATTCATGAAAAAATATTTAGGGTAACAGATATTTCCAGCTGGGAGCAACAAGGTGTACTTCATACAAGCAATTTTACGGCATTGTGTTAAAACGACGAAGGTTAAGCGAGCCATAAAACTAGGTTCGACCTACCATTTTTTCTCAAAATGTCCTGTACCAAGTGAGGAATATGGTAGTTGTTATCTACAGTCCGTTTATGTATGTTTGCATTTGCTTTTGTTGTAGTGCCGTTGTTTCTTCTAGTTGATGTGTTTTCCCTCGGTTTTAATTTGTCACCTGGATTTGTTTTTGCTTAATCGAATTATGACTATTGAACAGCGGTTTACTAGTGTTGCCTTTATTAAGTCAACTGCATTGTTTTAGTCTACATAAAACAATGTTGTATGTGTAGGTGGTTGCGTCTTTTTGAAAAATAGTGTCGAACATTGAAATTATTATCAAAAATCGTCAAAAAAGGTTTTATCACAGTATTTGGCTTGTTTTCCCAAACTTCCATTGTACCTAATTCATATTTTGTATCAGTTTTGGTAAATTGATATAATCAATTTTGAAAATACAAAACAAAACAAAACTCTGGAAATTTATTTATCTGAAATTAAAAGCGTTAAGTAATACAAGGCTGATCATACCCTCGGTGACAAAACGTTTACCAACAGTGGCATCGACACAATGGTTGTAAGCATCATTGTTCATTAGACCACCACGTGCCCATTTCTATATATGATTTAGCAATATGCTGGCTATGTAAGCTCTTTCTTTTTCAAAAGAAACAGAGATGAACATGTATCAATTATATTACATGACTGCACAGAGCGCTTATTAATGGCCTGTTGATACCTGATGTGACAGAACGTTTACCATCAGCGGATTAGACCTAATGATTGTAAAATCTCATCAAAGATACCAGGCTTATAAACTAGTACACCAGATGTCCATTTGATAGAAAAAAAACAAAGGATATGGCGTATCCATACATGTCACAAAATCAGTACATGCACAGCAAAAAACACACAAAAAGCATCAGCCTTGCCAGCGGTACTGGAATAAAACCAGTAAGATAATCAATCGAAATACCTTAGAAGATTTCGAAGTTGTGCCAAATACAGCTGAGGCAATCTCTGTCTAGGGTTTAAACATACTGTTATAATGATTTTACTTTTAACCAACTTTAAATTCAATGTTTAATATCAGACCTGTATTATTTATACTTCCTGCATGAACAGAAACGTTAATTACTGATCTGTTGATACGAATACAAGAAACAGCAGTGACATTGACCCACGTTTTGAACCGGTTGTATGCATTGTTCACTCTTATACCTTTTAAAGGTACTTCGAAATAAGTTTTTGTCTGTGTAATATCGGTTATTCTTCAGCACTGTATGTTACTTTGTTGAAACCGAAAGTAACGATTATTTTCAATGAAGCTGTAGAAAAGTACATCAATATATTGGATTTTAGTTATGTATGACCTTGGTACTATTATAAGGAACCACAAGTGACATTGTATACACCTCAAGATATGCGTAGGATATCACATGAACATTCAAACTTAAGTCAAAAATAAACTGCCAACGCCATGGCTAAAAATGAAAAAAGACAAACAGACAAACAACGGTACACAAAACACATCATAGAAAACCAAAGACAGAGCAACACGAATCCTAACAAAAACTGTGGGTGATATTAGGTGCTCCGGAAGGGTAAGAAGATCCTGTTCCACATGTGGCACCCGTCGTGTTGCCCATGTAAGTACAAACCCAGTATTAAGTCTTATTCGGTAGGTCAAATTCAGGGGGAAAGGGACGGGATTGTTGTTACGATAATTGGAACATCTCTGAAACGGATATTCCATAACGGTCAACCAACTCGTGATGGCGTCCGTAAAAGTTACGAAGGAACGATTTTAATTTCATCACTAAGAACTGTTGGTTTAATAGCTTCCTTCTGAGCAGCAACCCTCTATCAAGGAAATCATGATAGGAAATACAACCCCTGGAATATCGTATCAACTGGTAGATAAAAACTCCGTACGCAGGTGCAGCTAGAATGCTGCTACATAGAACTGGGAAGTTCACAATTGGGAAGCTGAAATCATCTCTTTTGTCGAAAAGTTTTGTTTTCAACCGACATTCATTGTCAATTTCTAGATGTTAGTCAATATATGAGGCAGACGTAACTGTATCTGTTATATCCTTAACTAGAAAATTGATAAGAAGTAATGGATTCGTAAACGATAAGCAACGAGCGACTTTATTCGCAAGTTGACTATCATTTCCGAATCCACTATTTCTTATAAATTCTCTAGCTTAACCCATTTCTAGTAAAACGGCTGTCTGTTTTACGTTTTGACAATAAATCAAAGGAATTTCATAAAGATCATTTTGCATTTTGTCTTTTTTTATTCTATAATAGCTGGAAATGATTATATCCACATGGTTCACATCTATATTGAGACATTTGAGAAGTTAACATAAGTTTAATATAACATAGTTTAGCTCCCCTTTCTTACTCCAAAATTCATATTGGTAAATACATATTTCATTTCATGTTTACAAATTATTTAAATTGAATAGATCTTGGTATTTATGATTTATTTAAAAGACATATATTAATATACATATTTTTTTTTTATCTTGTTTTGAAAAGTTGAAAAATTCTACTTACCAAAGTTTAGAATCTTAGAAATTTATATAATATCGTATTTAGCAATATGTACTAGTATTAAGTTGTCTGAGGGCTGGCTACCATTCAGCAGTACTAAACCAAATCTTTAAGATTTGCGTAGTTGCCACAAACCTATCGTTTCACAATGCTTCGTTTTAGTTGCTTTCCAAAATAAATCAAATTATGTGCCTAAAGTTTTATTTGAAAAGTTATATAACAATTTTGCTTAAACAGTTTCCGTTTCATTAAGTTTAGATTATTTGATCGTTATTACATTTGGCATCCATCGTCAACCAGTCAATAAACTAGCATTATCTGTGGTACGCATTACCGAATTCCCAGCAGAATTGCTCTTGCTACAGATGTATAATTATGTTGATTTTATAAACTTTCAATCAAGTTGTTCATAGCCGTGATCGTCTAGTCGTTGGTAACAAAAGTCAAAACGGTGATATTAATCAGTACGAAAACTTTGTACCCGGAATGAAATTTTTTCATCGTAAATTTTTTCTCGATCAAAATATTGTTTTAATCTTAGAGGTATTATATATTTCATTTTCATATAATTGCGATAATTTTGTTTCTGTTTTTACTGTCAAAGAAGTAGTTTTACGGTCGTGGCTGATATATCACACTTTAATCAAATTAGAGTCCGTTCAATGTTGACGTGATGTACATTTGGACCATTTATAATAAAAAAAAAGAAAAAACTGATTGATAGTATGATAATATTATCAGACTAAAACCATAAGTAATATTGCTATGATGAAAAGGAAAATTGAAAGTCCTTGTACGTTAAAAGTAACAAGTGTAATGGGCATATTGATGTTTATTTTATCAAAGAATTGTACTAATATATACAATTCCTTGATTTTATAGTGGTTACAACTATTGTGCAATAGTCACAATCGTATAAGGCTTCACCAGTTAATAATAACGATGTTAAAAATCGACAAATGCTCAGACCTGACATCCGGAATAAACTCTTTTTTTTTTATTTTAAAGAAAATGATTTATTTATTTTTTTCTCTATTCATTTTATAGTTTCATACTGCTATATAATTATACTCAAGAATGTTCAAATGTAGAGCATAATCTTCCTTAAACAAATAACACCCAAAATAAAACAAATCAAATAAATTTGAAAAGAACATGAACAAACCAAGGCCTAATATATATATTTCATAGATTGAAAAAGCGAATTATCAATTAGACAGACATCAAGTTTTCTGACAGGTATTGACAATTAAGCGCTTTAAGAGTATAATTCAAATATTGATTTATGTCGGCACTCGTGGTATAGTGTATCATGCATAGACTGAAGACTCTACGAATTTACGATGAAAATACGAATCCATCATATGCAACTCTTTTTTTAGTGGATAAAAGATCGTAAGTTAAAAGTTTAAAGTTATAATCTAAGTAACCTTAGGTTAACACAGTGGTCAATGGATTCTTAAAAAAATAATCTACAGTAAGAACAATAGACTGACGTCAGAGAAATGGTTTAACTCATGTGCAATGGGATAGATGCGATCAACATGGTCACCAAATTTTGATTTTCTTAGTGAGAGAACATCAATTATATAGCGGAAAGTGAAGTTAGAGGATACTGCGCACTTCTTTTCTTTCTTCGTAAGAAGTTCCTGTATGAATTCAGCCTCATATGAATAAAGGAACAAGTCGAAAAGGAGAGGAACACAATTTGTACCAAGCGGAATGCCGCTTGTTTTTTTTTTTAAATACGTCCTTCCAAACGTCAATTAAGAAATCAAGCAATTGTATTTTTTTACAAAGTACGATGTATCCCTCCCTAAGGCAAGAAACTAGTATCTACGTAGGCCATTTATTTTTTATGAAACAAACCCAGATCAACTCTTTCAATTTGTCTTTTAGTTTGGAATGGAAAATACTTGTGTAAAGTTTAGAAAAGTCAAATGTTTTAAATTTATTGCAAGATGAAAGAGTCTTAGACTGTATGTAATCTAAATAAAGACAACAATAGAATACCTTGTTCAATAGCCATAAATCGATTAAGCGAAAACAACTCCGGGTTACAAACTAAAACCGAGGGAAGCACATCAACTATGAGAGGAAAACAACGGAACAACAGAAACACTGAACTGCAACAAAAACAAATACATGTACATAGAAACAGACTATTTGATAACAACTGCCATATTCCTGACTTGGTACAGGACATTTTATTAAAAAAAATGGTAGGTTGGCTAGCTAAAACTCCCGCTTGTTGGTAGTTACGACAATTGGAACATATCCGTCGTCATCTGTGAAACAGATATTCAATAGCGGTCAACCAACTCGTGATGACGTCAGTAATATTAACGATGGGACGATTTCAACTTCACCACTTAGAACTCTTGGTTTAATAGCTTTCTGGTGATCTTTGGATTTTTGTATTATCCACATCTGATTCACATCACCTCTAGAATAAGTAGTTTCACATTAACTTTGAAGCCAAGCTTTGATTGCTGATAAAATTGCTGTTAATAATTTAGAAATAGGTTTCATGGAGTACTTAGAAGACCCAGCAATATAACATTGTTTGTAAGGACACTGATGTAGTTTAGACGCATGAAATTTATAACGTGTTGTTTTCATCCTTCACCAACATATACCAATCCGCAATTCAGATCATCGTTGCTTCTGATAAAATAATATTGTTTAGCTTAATTGCTAGTGAATTGAGCATCTGTTTTTTAAATGTCACAGGATTTGCAGTTTTTGTCTCCCGTTTTCTTTATATAGGCAAATACCAAAATATCTAAGAATCTGTAAATTATAAACAATTATATATCATTTGAATGATATTGTTCATACAAAATATTTTCAATTTTTCAGTTTTGCAATGAAAATTACCTTGAACGGTTTTTATCAATGAAATGAGTACTATTACAATGTAACAGAAGTGACTCTTTGGCATCGAAAGTAGAAGTTTTCACCCCTTATCCAAGAAAAAAGTGCATTCTAGGCATCGTGTGTAATGGTCCAGAGCCTTGTTAAATAGTGAGGATGATACTGGACTCATTTTCTACGTCATTCGAAAATCGTCCTTAAAAATCCTATGTCATAGAACACTATTTTCAAATATCAAAATAATCGTTATTCTATAAATATGTCATGTATGATCTGTTTGTAAGGAACAACCTATAGTATTTTTAAGGAACAATTGATTTTCACAATTACACTTTCTAATTTCTGGGCTACCGTTGAGAAAAAACAGGAGTTTTATGACCAAAAAGATGCGTAAAAGAATAAACCCATATCATTTAAACTTGGCTTACGAAAGTTTGAACATTATGCAATCAATAACTTCTAAATATATTAAATAAAAAATAAAGAAATGCATGTTATAAATCATCTCAATGGTGATGCACTGCCTAATGGGCTGATACTATCATCTAGAACTTACAGCGATTTCGAGCCAGTGTCACAAATAACAATGGACACTTCATACCATTTGTAAGTCTGAAGCGCATGTCTGGATTGATCTATACATGGAATGCTCAGTATCGAAAGTTCAAAAGCCAAGGATGTATAAATACTTCCAGAACTGTATGATCAAACGTTACTTGATAATATTCATTACACAAATGCAAAAGGAATTTGAAGAATTGCAAAGTGTAAAAACGTACTATATTTTTGATGTCTAGATTAATCAAGAAACATGGTGTTCATTGGGCAAATTTAATAAAAACCTTTCGACAAATTTGTGACAGTCAATTTGAATGCCATTGGAAATGTAGTAACCAAATACAAGTGTTTGTGAATTTATGAAAAATATATAAATTTTATCCTTTTAATGGAATTTTGATTCTGTTTTAAAAAAGCGAAATGATGTAAAATAAAAGTGAATCAAAAATAATTAAACGGCGTATGTGAAATTTTGGAATTCTTTGTGATAGTCTGCCGTAGTTGCATTTATTGAGAAATAGTGTTACACGAAGTGTATCTTAATTCTAATTGTGGTTTGATAATATTAATCAGTAAGGTCATCACAGTAAGCACATGTATATGATAGTATATTTGTGATTGTTTATAAGTAATTTATGAAAATAAGGTTAGGGTAATTATAAGAAATTGTAGGCTGTATTCTTTTATGTATTTATATGACAGGTAGAGAAGAAAGACAAACAACAAGAAAACATGAAATGTCAGATTCGAGTATAGATTTAAATATGTTGTAATAACGGGATATCAGTTCGGCAG
>JAASAO010001883.1:0-70122 GCA_017311375.1 Mytilus coruscus | reverse complement strand
TTGTGGAAAGGCTGCTTTGACTCACCAACATATTGGAGGCCACAAACCGAACATTCCAGTATGTAATAACGTTCATACTTTTGCAAGTAACATTGCAAAATATCTTATAGTTATTTTCGGTTGCCTTACTGTGAAATGTTGATGAATGCTGCATCTGTAGGCAGCATTTGCAGCGTTTTTCCTCACACGACGACATTCTCCAGAAGAACTTCTATTATCAGGCACTTCAGCCCGCACTAGCAGGTTCGCAGACTGTTGGGTTGCCTAAAGCTATCATGGGAGGCTGAGGAAAAATCTTGGATAGTTTGGAATTCTTTTCAACTGTTTTCCAATGCTCACGAATGATACTAAAGCTGTTTTGAGGGATGGGTGGTAAGTGAGGACACATGGAGTCCTTTTATTTTTCTTTTATCTTTGTATTCTAAAAGTTTACTCCTAGGAATTGATTCCGCTTTCTGAAAACTTTTTTGATATTTCTGTGTTTGTATCCCTTCTCTTCAAGCGGGTTTCAAGTTGACGTAATTGTTTTTGGTTGTTTCTGTTCCTGTCAGGCACTAAGAGTCAAGCGAATATGTTCCAACACAGAAACAACCAAAAACAATTACGCCAACTTGAAACCCGCTTGAAGAGAAGGGATACAAACACAGAAATATCAAAAAGTTTTCAGAAAGCGGAATCAATTCCTAGAGTAAACTTTAGAATACAAAGATAAAAGAAAAATAAAGGACTCCATGTGTCCTCACTTACCACCCATCCTCAAAACAGCTTTAGTATCATTCGTGAGCATTGGAAAACAGTTGAAAAGAATTCAAACTATCCAAGATTTTTCCTCAGCCTCCCATGATAGCTTTTAGGCAACCCAACAGTCTGCGGAACCTGCTAGTGCGGGCTGAAGTGCCTGATAATAGAAGTTCTTCTGGAGAATGTCGTCAGGTGAGGAAAACGCTGCAAATGCTGCCTACAGATGCAGCATTCATCAACATTTCACAGTAAGGCAACCGAAAATAACTATAAGATATTTTGCAATGTTACTTGCAAAAGTATGAACGTTATTTACATACTGAATGTTCGGTTTGTGGCCTCCAATATGTTGGTGAGTCAAAGCAGCCTTTCCACAAACGCCTCAATGGCCATAGGAGTGATATCTCTAAGAAGCCACTTCTCCCAGTTTCTCAGCATTTCAGACAATCAGGTCACAAACTTGATGACTTTAATCGCATGAAAATCCTAGTGATTGAACAGAACATTCACTGGAGTGATGCCCAGCGACAGGTTCGGGAAAGCTTTTGGATAAAGGAACTAAATGTACATCATCCAAACGGCATCAATAAGAAATACTAAGTTTTGTTTTTCACTATTTTGGAATGTAAATATACACAGTCACGTATATTAGAGTATCGAGTTTTGTTTATATTATGATGTTCGAGATTATGGATTAAAATCAATAGATTAAAACTACCTGTATTATTGATCTATTTTAACCTACAATCAGTATTGTTAAACCTATTGACACCAAGAAGGCTATTTGTTGTCGAATATTTGTCAACACGATTTAATAACAACATCTTCGTATAATACCATCTTATATTAGTATCACAGTAAATTTTAGACTTATATATATATATATATATATATATTGCCCGAATGGCTGCCCATACATATTGCTATTATACATTCTGTACCAATTGCAGGCAATCGTATTTATAAAATCAACTTACCAAACATTGTCATTTAAAACTTACCCAAGGCACATTATAACATCATCAAACTCTTCCGTATGAATATCGTTCTTCTTTCTGATATCACCGTAAGTCAGCAACCATTTGGTATCTCTTGAACTTGGATTAACAGGTTTGACTTGTTTTATATCCATGTTAAACTTTGGGGAAAAAATCAGGTATCAGTGGCCATTTATGACAACATAAGGACCAAGTGGAGACAATTTTTTCCCCTCTCTAAGAAGATGGTTTCGCTTTAAACATAACTCAACTTAGATTTCAGGTGTATACCTTTCAATGTGTATTAATGTTCATTAATTAAAGTTTATGTAAGTGTTTATTTCCTTGCAGATGCCATTTGTTTACTTTTATCACGTCATCTTGACTTATTTAAGAGCCTGGGAATTGTCTGACCGCACTTTTAATAGTCTATTTTGTTTGATATATATGGCATGTCAATCTTAAAGTAAGAGTAAATCAGAAATTTAGTTAATTTGCAGTTGTAATTTTTATATGGATTAGATACACATGTTCATTTTAGGTAACAATATTATTTGTTTGTTTAATTATGGCTTCAAAAACGAAAATCCACTACCGTTGTCGATTCAAGTAATGCAAGCAAAAATCAAAAGAGAAATTAATTGCAAAACTTATTGTGATTGGAGTTAATGCTCCAGCTTCTTTAGTCAAAAACAATTACAAGCTCTGTTAAACTCTAATCGTCATGTTATTCCTGCTATTAACATGCAATCAAATGATAACACAGAAGTCAATGATGATATATCAAAGAACACTATTCGTGAACTATCGGCTAATGTAAAATCGTTGACCGAAACTGTTAAAAGTCAGGATGAAATTCTAAAAACCTGTGGTGGACCTTCAGAAGAATGCTGCCGTAAGTGCATTATCATGTTATCAAAGTCGGACTTCGTCTTCAATAATTGAAACACAGGGAAAAAGTGATTCCATGAAAGTGTCTGCTGGTATGTTCCCGCACATACAAACAGTGTTACAAACCCAGCGACAAAATATCAAAGAAGGCAAGTACATTAATTTAGTTTCTTTGTTAATTCCTGCACATGAAAATCAAAGCGATACTTAGCAAATAGAGGCAGATGGTTCTATTTTTCTTCTTAAACCCCAAGATCATCGCCTGCAACGTGATTTATCAATACAGGAATACATTGAGGCATTTAACATTTTAAAAACATTGTTTGAATTTGAAGATCGTCGTAGAACTCGACATTATTTTACAAGATATCATAGAAATGGGAACATTTTCTATGATACCACAAGGCGTTGCTAGGAAAGTTGCAGCAATCAAATTAACTAAAGGTTTGACCGTCGACTGGTCGATTAGAGAAGAGAAACTCTATTCTTCAGTTTGCTTAGGAGAGCTATAAATACATGTGACGTATGTGGAAGTTCTTTGCATAGCAATCGAAATGTAATAATTATCCGATACCTCACAGGACAAAAGCTACTATTCTCAACAGAAGCACATTCTTACAACACCTTATTCTAAGCCACAATCAAGTGTCGATATTGACCCATACGGAAGACACAAGCTATTTCACAAAGGAAACGAAATTTGCAGTTATTATCTCGCTGGCAATTGCTACAGAGGATCCGCGTGCCGCTATGCTCATGTTGACATTAATACAAAATCGTCAGCTTTAAGCAAACATTCGACAATTGTATTAAAACTAGACATCACTATATGACTAGATAACTATAATGTGTATATGCTTGCCGCGACACTGATTAATGTAGATAAATTAGCATTGGAGCTACAAAGACATCCAGATAGATATTTTGTTAATTCATTAATAAACGGTTTACGTAAAGGATTTTTTACTGGCGTATCATCTTTGCCGGAAAAAGTTTTAGAATGTAAAACCTGCTTTCTACTAGAAAATGTCCAGATGATGTTTCCGAATTAGTCAAATCAAAGTTAGACAATAATTTTGTTATAGGCCCATTTACGGAAGCACCTTTTGATATATATAGGGTTAGTCCTGTCGGCATTGTTGAAGGTAAATATTCTAAAAAGAAAAGACTTATACTTGATTTATCTGCACCTCACAATAATGATGAACATAGTAGTGTCAACGACCTCATCAACAAAGAGGATTTTTCGCTTTCGTATATTAAAATTGATGATGCCATTAAAATCATCAAAGAATACGGTTTTGCCTCAAGGTGCTGTAAATTGGACGTATCTAATGCATTTAAATTAATCCCTATTCATCCGAGTTTATGGCATTTATATGGATTTAAATGGAAAATATGTATTACTTTTACACTAGATTAGCATTTGGATGTCGTTCAAGTCCTAAAATTTTTGACAATTTATCTATCGCTATGTGTTGGATTTTACGCAATATTTATGGAATTGATACAGTTCTGCATTTACTCGATGATTTTTTAACAATCGACAGACCTTTCGCAAACGCCGAAGCTACTATGAAAATCTTACTTTCCGTGTTTGCTTCACTTCAAATTCCCATTGCAACACATACAACTTTAGGACCAGTAACATGCATCGAATACTTAAGTATTATATTGGACACCATTTGTATGGAAGCTAGATTACTGGTAGATAAATCATGTCAAATCAAGGAATATCTACTTTTTTCATCAATCGAAAACATGTACAAAACGTGAGATGTTAAGTCTGTTGGGTCATTTAAATTTTGCTATGAGAGTCATTATTCAAGGGAGATCTTTTATATCGTATCTACTTAACATCGCTTCATCACCATGTCAATTTGAATTCTGGTTGTAGAAATGATTTATTATTGTGGTATAATTTCTTAGATCAGTGGAATGGAATTTCGTTCTTTATTGATGATAATATAGTGAAGGCGTCTGATTTTGATTTATATACTGATGCTGCGTCAACCGTGGGAATTGGAGGTTATTTCAAAATCGCTGGTTTCAAAAGAGGGACGAAAGATACCAGAGGACAGTCAAACTCATAGATTGAAAACTATGAACTATAAACTGACAACGCCATGGCTAAAAATAAAAGACAAACAGACAAATAAGTAGTACAGAAGACACAACATAGAAAACTAAAGACTAAGCAACACGAACCCCACCAAAAACTGGGGGTGATCTGAGGTGCTCCGGAAGGGTAAGCAGATTCTGCTCCACATGTGGCACCCGTTAGCAGATCCTGCTCCACATAATTTCAGGGTAAGCAGATCCTGCTCCACTTAATTTCAAGCGTTATGGCCCGTAGAAATGAAATTTGATATGGAATTATTATTGTCTATGGCTTACATGGAATTATATCCGATAGTAATTGCTGCGATTATATGGGGCAATGAGTGGTCAGGGAAGCGTATCATATTTCACTGTGATAATATGGCTACAGTCTTAATTATAAAGAAAGGAAGATCAAAATCATTAGAAATTACGAGATTGATTAGACGTCTAACTTGGTGTTCCGCAAAATATAATTTTATTATTCACGCAACTCATGTGCCTGGAAAATGTAATACTATAGCAGATGCTCTTTCTCGATTTCAGATGGATCTTTTTCATCAACTGTGTCCGACAGCATCAGTGAAATCTTGTCACTGCCCGCCCCACTCAGAAATTGTAGAATTGAGTTGTGTTATTAACAATTTGTGGAGTAAAAGCATAAATAGTGCTACATCTATGTATATACACATCTGGATATAAGTGTTTTCTTAAATTCTGTACCTCCCAATTCGAGGGGAAGAAATCATTGAAATGTAATGTCTAATATATCTGAGGATATATTAATTTGTTTTGTATCATATTGCCAGTCAGTTTTAGGGTTGAAATATTCAACTATAAAGTTAAATCTTGCTGAATACGTCATTTTCAATTGCAAATTGTAGTGTCAATCCTTTAGTTGATAGTGTAGGTAAGCCTTTGCTACGTTTACAAAATATTCTAAATGGAATAAAGAAAACCGAAGACAAAATGTACGACAAAACTACTGATTACTTATAGTGTGCTTCAGCAGATTTACCAACATTTACAGAAAGGTATTTCCGATCCGCATTTAGATTTTACTATTTTAACTGCAGCTTTATAGGAGTTTTCGGTTTCCTGCGTTGTTCTTAATTTACATGTAAACAGTCATTCGATTCAGCTTTAAACTTAACTATGGATGATGTAGTATTTGTATCTGATTGTCAAGTTAATTTACGTTTAAAGGCATCCAAAACCGACATTTATTAAACTTTTAAAACTAACATCTAGGAAATTGAACGGTGCAGCAGATAATGATCCGCTATTGGTTGACAGTAGTAATTTAGCTTTACGCAGAACATTATTTAAAGACAAAGAGAAAGCAATTCTGGAACACTTAGGTTTAAATGCCGATAAATACAGTGGACATTCTTTCAGAATAGGAGCAGCCACAACTTGTAGTTCTAATGGTATCTAAGATCACATGATTCAAACTTTAGGGCATTGGAAATCTGACTGTTACACTCGTTATATCAGAACATCTGAAGTTGACATTCGTCAAGCTCTGTTGAAAATGTGCAAATAATTACGATTCATTAGTTCAAATCAAATATAAGTACTATTTTGTTCTTTAATTCGTATGTGACATTTAATGATTCATTATTATTTTTGTATTTTTAGATTAACAATTTCTACTTATTTTTGTAAGGTTGCTCAAATTAGTTGAAAAATGTAAATAAGTAACAAATATTCAATTAGGCACAACCACTCTCTCGGAATAATTTTGGGGATACTCAATGCGTTACAAGGGCAGCATGTGTAGCATTTCGTTTGAGTAATGTAATAATGGATTTCATCCATTCTTTACTTGTCACAAAATTATTACCTGAGTTCTCAGGCAGCCCTGAATAAAACGGCTCACTAGGCAGCCCTCTTGTCGGGTGAACGAATTATTTGTTTGTCAATTTGAAAGTTCTGATTTTAGATACATGTTTTAGTGTGCGCATGTTTTTCACTCAAGTTTATTTATCAAGTATTAAAATTAACTAAAATAAACTAAAAGAGTGGGTATACTTGAGTTACCTATGTTCGACATGGGATGGTCCAGCGCTCAACATGTCACTCGTAGAGAGGTATTTTGAAGTAACACATTGTTCTTTGAATTATGCTTCGAGCTCTTGTAAATACTCTTTTAAGAAGGCTCGCTTTGCTATTAGGTTCACATTGTTTGAGGTTTCATTCAATACTCTACGAGTTATGTTTCTGTTTGATGTATACTAAAGTGGCTCGTGACTTTCTCCTTAAAGAATATAGTCGAAGTTATTCGAAGTCACGGTAGAACATCTACACTCTGTTGTATAGTGCAGTTGCCGCGATAGATGCTTGAATAATGTGAATTTAATTTTTTTAAGATATGTATTTCATTTTATTTTTAAATACATATCAATTGCTAGCATGTTGCCCGTAACGCCAATTTCATATTTTTATATTTTTATTATTATTGTGTTTTATTATTTCTTTTGTATATATATGATAACTTCAATACGAGCCTGTGTAATTATATATAATAGATATTAGTCATTCATAATTGATTTGATTACTTTCATTTAGGTGTCCATTTGTTATACATTATCAGTCGTTCTTGTTCTGTATCTAGTATGACAGATTTAATCTGTACCGTGGAGAAACCACTTTATACACATTTAAATCTTAAACAACTGAAAAAGGTCATCGCTCGTTCAAATCTTTATCAATAGAAACTCGGCTCTTAAACTGTTATTTTATATACGAAATTGGGACAATAGATGTAATAATCTAAATATTCACCACAGTACTACTTCTTATTAGAAATTACATGTAGGTGTTGAATATTTATAGATATAAGAAGATGTGGTATGAGTGCCAATGAGACAACTCTCCATCCAAGTCAAAATTTATAAATGTAAACCATTATAGGTCAAAGTACGGTCTTCAACACGGAGCCTAGGCTCACACCGAACAGTAAGCTATAAAGGGCCCCAAAAATTACTAGTGTAAAACCATTCAAACGGGAAACCAACGGTCTAATCTATATAAAACGAGAAACGAGAAACACTTATGAACCACATCAACAAACGACAACTACTGAACATCAGATTCCTGACTTAGGACAGGTGCAAACAAATGCAGCGGGTTTAAACGTTTTAATGGTACCAAACCTTCACCCTTTTTCTGAAACAATAGTGTAACATTACAACATAGAAAACACACTATAAAATATCAACTGAAATAGCTTAACTCAATCAAAGGACATATTAACACCATTGAACATACACTGAACAAATAAATTTGACCTATGATACAATGTAAATTCAAAATAAATAAACTAAGGAAGAATAATAAAAGTAACATATTATATCGGTATGAAATGTTAAACAATTTAAGAAAAACAATATGCTCGAACAAAAATATCAGCCATTTGCAATAACTTTAAACACAGGTAAATAAAATAATTTTGTTGTTAGGTATACGTATACAGTTACAATAGAGAAAGGAAATATTTTAACAAAATAAATAATTTTGATGTTCATAGTAAGTGGAAATTTATATTAGTACCAAACACTTATCAAAGCTGGTATATAGACCAGATATAACCCTGAATAACATTAAATAACAAAAAAAATCATTAAAATTAGTATCAACAGGTCAAATAAACAAGAAAGTACGATTTGAGAGTACTCGCAGTTACTGACAGCTAGTTAAAAGCCAAAACAATTAATAATAAAAAATCATGCATCAGAGACTAAAATCAACTAAAACACATCCCAGGGATTTAGTATTTTAACGTCATGGACAGTCAAAGAAGACATGACTAGTGCAATGCCAAAAATAAATGTATCGACAGACAGTAGGATAGTTAGGAGTTTAACCTCTTTATAGATCAAAATGAACGTGGGTGTGTCTTTAAACATCCCGTCTGAAAAGAATACAAATTTAGTTATGTTTTAATTTGCTGATGACAAAATCGATATTAGTGCCAATGTAAACTATATTCAAAGATCTAATTACAACATTGGTAAGATAACCTGAACTAATAAGTTTATTTAAAGGTTCGATGAGTTTACACGGGTCATATAGTGATTTCCGCGCTTTAAGTACAATATTACCGTAAAATTTAGGATGTGAAATACCGTTTTTAATCAGTTTTCTACAGGTACAGCCAAATTTACTAATCAAATCTTTGTATCTATGAAAGAACTTAGTAAAAGTTTTACGTAATTTATGGTAACGAAATCCCTGACTTAATAATTTACTAGTGATGCATTGATTACGTTCGTTAAAATCTATGACATCACTACACACACGGGCATAACGAACGAGTTGGGATATATACACACCGTATGATGGAGCCAAAGGAACATCGCCGTCTAAAAAGGAAAATTAACAATAGGGAATGAAAATCGTCTCTTTGTCGTAAATTTTCGTATATAGTTTTCCTTTAGAGATTGAAATGTCCAAGTCCAGAAAAGGACAACTATTGCTGTTTATGTTAGATTTAGTTAAAGTAAGTTCTATTGGGTAAATTTCGGTAGTATATTTAGAGAACTCTGGATTATTTAACGAAAAATATCATCTAGATAACGGAAGGTATTGTTGAATGTATCAACCAAATGTAACAATGACGTGTCTTTACTGAGTTTGGTCATAAACTGAGATTCATAGCAATACAGGAATAAATCTGCTATTAAAGGGGCGCAGTTAGTGCCCATAGGAATACCTACTACCTGTCGATACACTTTATCGCCGAAACGTACATATATGTTGTCCAGGAGAAAATTTAAAGCTTCAATCATATCTTCACATTTCCAGTAAGTGTATCTAGCATACTTTCCTTTTCGTTACAGAAAAGGCTTTAAACGAGTTACAGCAAATAAATTTGTAATGAGATTTTCAAAAGACCATTTAATTAAATATGAAAACTTTTTCTTGATAAGATTGTGTGGAAGTGTAGTATAGAGAGTAGAAAATCATAACTGTCAACAGAATTAAAAGGACCATCAAAAGCATGTATTTTATCTAAAACCTCTAAAGAATTTTTAACACTCCAAAATAATTAATACCATTATTTTCATAAGCTTTATTACAAAAGTTAATAACACGTTCTTTGATAGTAGTAAGGAGGTAGTTAGAAGAACTGATAGATTGGTAGTAGAACACTTACTAGATGCGGAGATGAAACGGAATTTAAATGGTTTTTGTGCAATTTAGGTAACCAGTACATAGTAGGGACTTTCAAATGTTCGGAAGAGGCTTTAAGCTGGGTAGTGGCAGTGATATGCTTGTTTACAATTTGACTCTCTGTGGAGCGTACGGACCTGAATGTAGATGAATTTGTAATTTCGTTTTGGAGAACTTCCGTGTAGTATATGCGTCACACCACCACTACATTATTTGCTGCTTTATCTATACATATTTCACATTTTTCACATTTTTCACATTAAGGCATTTCAAATTAATACTGCTTTTATTTTGAATTAGCATCTCATTTACCTTTATATATTTTCGGATACCACAATGATCGACAACTGTGTTGAGATACGCTAAGATGTCCGTTCGACTTGGAAAAGAAGGATAGCCGTCCATTGGGAAACCATCAATTGCCATCAGTTGTTTTGGTAAGTTCGTCCTGAAATAATAATGATGATTAAAATAGGTTCTATTTAAGGTAGATGGAGGTCTAAATTAAAATCCATAGATATTTTATGGTCTTGTAGTATAGATTTTGCGTACTGACGTTGTTTATCATCTTTATAACGTGTTATAGTATTCTTTTATTTGTCTTTATTAATATTACTTTCACTGTTAAGTCCGGTTTTTATATATCCATTTGACGTGGCTCTGTGCTTATGTATCCCGTCATACTTTGAACGACAAAATTATTTCATTTTTGATGTAACTTTACTGTTGAGTCTGTTTTTTGTGATATACATTTGGCGTGACTCTGTACTCATATATCCGTCATAGTTTGAACCACACTATTGTTTTATTTATTAATATTGCTTTTACAGTTAATAGTTAGTAGATATAAGAAGATGTGGTATGAGTGCCAATGAGACAACTCTCCATCCAAGTCAAAATTAAGTTAAGTCTGTTATTTCATTTTTGATGTAACTTTTACTGTTGGGTCTGTTTTTGTGATATACATTTGGCGTGGCTCTGTGCTTGTGTATCCCGTCATAATTTGAACCACACTATTATTTTATTTATTGATATTGCTTTTACTGCTGAGTCTGTTTTTGTGATGTCCATTTTGCGTGACTCTGTATCTATGTATCTCTTTATACTTTGAACGACAAAATTATTTTATGTCTACCTGTGCGAATTCCAAACGCGCGATTTTACGCCAGTACTTAAAACCTTCCATCCTTTATAGGTGGATTTTACATAGATATATAAAATCGTATGATATAAGCATAATGAGGATGTTAAATTTGATGTATGCTTCTTCCTAAAATTTGTTTGTTTTATAGTGATTAAGATGATAAGACAATGTTGACTGCTGTAACCCTAATTTTGACATTTTACGAATTGTGTCTGTTTGTTTTGTTCACGCATCGTTGTCAATATAACGGAATTTGATGCGACTGTCATACAAGTGAGAGGTTTGGCTAGCCATAAAACCAGGTTCAATCCACCATTTTCTACATAAGAAAATCCCTGTACCAAGTCAGGAATATGACAGTTGTTATCCATTCGTTTGATGTGTTTGAACTTTTGATTTTGCCATTTGATTGAGGACTTTCCTTTTGAATTTTCCTCGAGTTCAGTATTTTGTGATTTTCCTTTTAATAATTTGTCAAAATGTAGTTGATATCCTATTTTTTTTTTTTAATGTTATACAACATATGGGTCACGGGGCTTTTTTCATGCTACAGATTGTGCAAAATTTTCAGATTTTAAATAGATTATGCCAGGAAAACCCAATTTTGTTTGATAAAAAGAAAACTTCAACATAGAATTTTAAGACAAAATATGAGAATATAACTCTAATAATATACTTTTAGATAAAAAAAGAAAAATCTGGGGTCACCGCGCTCGTTTTCTTGCAGCATAATGAAATAAGTAAATTCCACACATTCTATTATAAAAGTTACTTTATCTGAATTATCTCCTGCTATGTGGCAAAGTTGAGAAAAAACGAATCAAACAAAAATCTTGTGTTTTTTTTGTAAAATACAGCTGTAAAATAGGATAAAACACACAATTTTCTATTTTACATGAACAGTCGTACACATGAACTACATACTACTCTCGAATTTGTACATTTCATTTAAGATCTAGACCGATTGTTATCTAATATTTCAAAATCCAATATTGAGGAATACACCCCAGCCACCACAAGGAATGACTGTCAAAAGGAATTTTGAATTAAATTATAAGGAATTACTGTAATATTTTGTCTGTCTATGAAGAAATAACATAAAAAATGTGATGTACACTAAATTCCCCGCGTAACGAGTTATTTAAAACTGTGCACCACATTTTTGAGGTTCTTTCGAATAGACAGAAAAAAAATTTTAGTAATTCCTTGAAAAACAAATAAGAGAACGACAAAAGATCAATGGAAAATGAGAATAAACACACTTTAAAAAAAACACAAGGTTCTTGCTACATAATAAAATACGTTCAATTACCCACACATTCTTTTTTAAAAGTTACTTCGAATTCATTTGAGTTATTATATGTTTAGGTAACTTACTTAAGATTGCTATACACAGCTGTGTCAATTGGATTTCCATAGTCATCCTTTAATGTCTGGTCGGTGTAAAGCCATAGCCCTCCAATATCATAATTCCTCTCAAAACAAGTTAACTTGAAATCTTATTTTCGGAGAGTTGTCGTAAAGCAGCTAAACCAGTTAATCCTGCTCCGAATACGGCTATTTTCTAAACATCTTTTGACGCCATTGCATATACCTGTGCAAGAAAGGTTGTTGTGAAGGAAAATATCTTAAAATAAACAAGGTTTTACACAGTATCGAAATGTCCGCCGCCGTTCTTATATATATATTATATATTATATAATTACTCTAAATATCAGCACAACAATGTTAAATCTGCAAATTTGCGGAAGCAAAATTTTTTACTTCCCCGCCGGGATTCGAACTCATGCTAATGGGATATCGAGACAACACCGCTTGGACTCTGTCCATCGCTCTAGACCACTCGGCCACCTAGACTGAAAAAATCAGCTTTCGGTGGCCTAGTGTTACCTTTCCTAGTCAGTAGAATCTAGAGTTGTAACACAGTACATGATATATTAGGCATGATGATGGAATTCATTGCAGATTAGCTAAATTATCGGTTCTTAAGGATCGTAAGATGAAGTCACAGAAATAATTATTTTACGTCTAAACAAGTGACAACTCTACGACAGATCCATCCATTAGATCACATATATTATATAAAAGTTCCAGGCTTATGGAGGTACCTGGTCTAAAATGGGCTTGGATGCCCTTATGTTTTACAGTTATGGGGTTTTTGCTTGTGAGAGAGCTGTCTACTAATATTTTTATTATTACATTGTTTCTATTTCTAAATTTAAATTTAGGTTTTCACATTTGACCCTTCTAAGGTTTGTCGGGGCCTTTATAGCCGACCATACGATATGGGTTTTCTCATTGTTGAAGGCCGTACGGTTGCCTATAATGGCTTCCATCCACTTCATTTGAACTTTGGTGGATATACTGGGAGAAAACATCCTGTCAAGTTATTAAGACAGATTTGGTGAAACAACACTGTAATGCATCTTTTGTATATCTACATGAAGAGTGTTCGTTTCAATTTTTGATTAACGAACGCACGTTTTAGCGGACACATTATTCATTTAATTGGTTGCCATCCTCCTCATCTGACTAAGAGCATCGCGTACAGTCAGGCACTAAGAGTCAAGCGAATATGTTCCAACACAGAAACAACCAAAAACAACTACTACCATGAAGTAAATGTACATCATCCAAACGGCATCAATAAGAAATACTAAGTTTTGTTTTTCACTCATTTTGGAATGTAAATATACACAGTCACGTATATTAGAGTATCGAGTTTTGTTTATATTATGATGTTCAAAATTATGGATTAAAATCAACAGACCAAAACTTACCTGTATTACTGATCTATTTTGACCTACAATCAGTATTGTTAAAATCATTGACACCGACGAAGGCTATTTGTTAAGCCGAAATATTTGTCAACACGATTTAATTACAACATCTTCGTATAATACCATCTTATATTAGTATCGTTGTGCAAATTTTAGACTTATATATATATATGTGAAATTATGCTTTATAAATTATGTAATTTGTACTTTAGAAATCATTGATTTATAAGAAAATATATTTATCAAATTCTTATTGGAAACTTAGTTTAATTATTTCACCTTTTAAATGAATATAAAAGATATAACCACATGTGGGTGACTTTCCACATGGTGACTTTTGAAAAGTACTCACAAAAATAATCTACCTGTTGAAAGAATTATGTTATCATAATAAAATTTTACCTGATATTACTCGACCCCAATCTTAACCGTACTCGACTGTACTGATTTTTACTTGAACCTTATCTTTGTCATTGAAAAAGCTCTTAACTATTACTCGACCAGTCTGAAACAGTCTTAACCCATTCTCGACCTGTACTCGACCAGTTCTCAACCTATTTTTTTCAGTCTGAACCATACTCACCAAAGGTTTGAACAATACTTGACCAGTCTAAACCATACTTGACCAATAACCTCTACTCTTTTTTTTAATTTTAACTGTTTTCATAACTATCTTTCTAACTAATATGGTAACAGCCGCAATAAAGTAAAGATATATTTACAGACCTTTACATCCTTACATGATTATTAGATTTATCAAATGGAGATAGTCAAATTATCTAATGTTTAAGCCTGAGTCTTGGAAGAAGAAAAAAGACTGAATGTATAATATATATATAATATATATATATATAAATATTTCTAAAGGGATAAAAATTGAAAATGATAAAATTGTTCTTCTGATCAGAGGTAAACTATAAGCAATACCTCCTGCTTGGGAGCACACTCATTTAAAAGAGCACACCTGATCAGATAGTAAAATATTTTAATTAACATCCTTTGAAAATTAAACAACATGTTGTAAAACTTAAATCGCAAGGACTTTGAATCCACTAGAAAAATAATACACGATTTTAAAGAAAATAGGATTTCTTTTACCTGTCAAACACACCTGTACTGAGGTAATTTAACCTTATTAAGGTGCTTCTTATGTGCCATGTCTTAAATTTTGACAAACTTAATTAATCAATCTAAATTTTACTGAAACTTTGGAACACAATTTTTTAGGAAATCAAGGATTGTTATGGAAATTTATAAATTAAATTCTTGATGTTACAAAACAAGGGTTTCATTTTAAAATTTGTTGAGGTGCTTTATCATCTAAACTCGACTGAGACCACAAATGTAGAATGTAGGGTCAGAAGTCACAGGACAAAAAAAATTTGTATTTTCTTTAACTTTGATTCATAAAAGCAATTTTGTAAACAAAATGTCTTCTAAAAAGTCAATAATGATCAAAGGATTGTTAAGAAAACAATTTGTCAAAGTTGCTTGTTACTTAAATGGATTCATTGTGCCAAGAAATATATCCTTTGCATGATTTAAATTGGATAAATCTTCATTTACCAAGGCTTTTGAACAATTTCAAGATTGTAATTATTTCAAGATCTTTCTTATATAATCAAACAATTATAAACACATTATTTATGAATTTTGTCCTGTGAGTTTTTGTTCCCTATCGAATTTGTGACGTGTGACTTTCTGTCCGCTTATCTAAAAATTTTACCAGGCTTAAATTATTGTTGAAAATTTTCCGGTAACCACAAAATATATCTGAACATTCAAAAGTTTTGAATAACATTTAAGATATTTGTATAATGGTCGAAATTTCTAGTGCTTTTGATGAACATAATGCAATGTGAACATGATCATGCATATAAAATTCATTTAACTGAAAACTTAATTTATTACATGATATTTTTTAATTGGACCAGAAATCATTTCCTTTGATCACCTTTTTATTTTATTTTAGAGGTGATATATATGATGATTATGGTGTTGATGATTACATTATGTTTATTGTGAATGTTGGTTCAAATGCTACATGTATATTAAATACATTTTGCATTTCAAATTGTTGTTCAAATGTATAGCCAAGGGAAACAACTAAAAATAGTTTATAAATTAATAAAATAGAATAGATAGATACAGAAATAGGTCTAGGTTGGTTAAGACTTGGTCGGGAATGGTCCAGACTACAGTCGAGTAATATCAAATACATTTCAGACCAATTCAGACGTGTCGAGTAAAAATCGGTATAGTCGAGTACAGATATAGACCATTTCAGACTTTTATTGGTTTGTAGTGTATGTACATTTATCACACACATTTATCTACAACAAAATGATATTTTTAACAATTTTTTCTTTTTGTGTCTATCACTACTGACGAAAAACAACTGTCCATACCAGTAACAGTTGTTCTAAGACTGATAATGTTTGTTAAAGTTGTAACAGTTGTTATATTTCAGTGCTGCAGTTATTTTGTAACTGTCCCAACTTTAAAAGTGTTTGTCTATAACATAAATCGACTGCAACAACGCTAGAAATAACTGTCACAGTCATTAAAGGATTGATACAACTATTTCAAAGTTGTAACAGTTGATTTACAACTGTCCCAACTCGAAAACGTTGCAACAGTCATAAATAAACTGATTAAACGCCTAAAAGGTTGTCACAGTCACAATAAGACTGCTGCAATCATTTGAAAGTTGTAACAGTTATTTAACAACTGTCCCAACACGGAAAACGTTGAAAGAGTCATAAATAAACTGTTTAAACGCTGAAAAGGTTGTAACAGTAAAAATATGATTGCTACAACCATTATATATTCATATTAAATTTATAAGTGTAGCACAGGCGCGGATCCAGGGGTGGGGGTTCCGGGGTTGGAACCCCTTTTTGGACGATCAATGCATTTGAATGGGGACATGTAGTTGGAACCCCTTTGTCCTGGGTTAGGAACCCCTTTTAAAATGGCTGGATCCGCCCCTAAGCTTCCAAACATTGATAGTCATTAAGACTTAAAAGTCACGGATACAAAATTTCTGACAGTCAGGATAGGTTAAAATATTTGTAAAACAATTTTACCGCGTGCAATATAATTAAGGTTGTGACAAAGAGACACAACTATCACACCATTTAATACATTAACTTAAGATAGAAATTGATTTTAAAAATAGTATTTTGAAATATTTGCCGCTGAACATTTTGGTATTCCCGCTTATTTAGTGAATGTGCTAAATTTATATAATTATTTAACAATACCTCGCCGCTCATCTCTTCGAACAAAATCGGAACCACCACTAGATACCTGCAATTTCACGCAGGACGGTTTTATTCGCATTTGAAACTACTTACAGATAAATCGAAAAGGTTACCCCAAATGTATCTTTAACTGTATTAACAGTTGACAATTTTCAATATTATCTAAATTACAACTTTTAATTGTTTTAAATTAGTTAGGAGTGAAATCATTCATGCATACAAGGTTGTCTTCAATACGCGTAGTTTTACTTCATAATAACAGTCAATATACATGATATACTGTAAACCTAGCGGGAACCCGAATATACACACTTGTCAAATTTATCCCCATATTAAACTGCTTAATTTTTTCCCCGAGGGCTTATTTAATACACTTATTTTGAGCTTTTATTTGGGGCTACATTTTTTCTTGCAAAATTATAAATATTGCCGTATTAACCATTTTGATTTCTATACATATAAAACACAAAGCTATAATGAACATTTAACGCATCTTTGCAGCTATGGAAAACAAAATATTCTTAAATCTATCTAAATTTAATTTATTTTACCGTATTTTATTTTTGAATAGTTCAATATTTACTCGACTTTGTACTGTATATTGTACCGAGTGGTCTATTTAAAGTTCAAATGTCCTTGATAAATAGCACTTCGGCATTCATGATTGAAGTAAAATTATTATCACTCGAGATCATTCATATTTTCACCGGATTTTCTCAACCAATTTACCATACATATTTTGTAAAAAAGGTATTTATAAATAGATGGACGTACTGTATAAGACCGACAAAATAACTAGCACCAGTGAAAGTTGAAATGTTCAAAACAAGAAAACTTGCATTGTTTCAGACAAGGAAATCAAATCTTTTATTTATTCACATCACGGTTTAGAACTTGTTGTATTCTTTAGAGTCCGGTCTTGTTAAATTCTACAGACTGACATCAGATTCTCTTTTGTGGTTTCAGTTGATCCGATGTCGTACTAACGTTAACCCAAAATATTTTTCCCATTTCCATTTTTTAAATTCAATTTATTTAATAATATAAATGCTTGTCCAATATTGATATATTATTCAACCAGTAAAGAAAACTAACAATTTTACTAGATGTAATAGAAATTTTAAAATGGTCAAATTTATAAAATATGTATTACCGGCAAAACTTATTAGGGCGCCCCTTAGAAAAAAAAATCATTGATTAAATCATACAATTTTTTTTAACTCACTTTAATAGAAGGATGGACTGAAAATAAGTATTCTGGCCCTGGTCTGAGCATGCTGAGTGAAAATATATAATCTGGCTGCCTATATGTTGGAAATTAATATTCTGACCTTATCAAATTTGCCAGTTCAGTTGCTAACTTCTATGTCATTGGGTTTTCGGTGAACAATTGTCTAATTTGTAAACACGTACCACACCATTTTATTTATTAAATAATGATCTTATTAAAAAAAAATGCAGTTCTATTTAACATTGTTGTGTCGATATTTTGAGTAATTATGATTTCAGCCATGTATCACCCATCAATGATCACTTGTTCTCCAATGGATGAATTTGTCATAAAGTTTTGACGTGTTTAGACGTATATATATATATATATATATATATATGTTGACCTATAGATTGTTATTTAGTTGTTGTTGGGTTGATGTCTCATAATAGCAGTTTACTCAATTTCACCAGTTTATAATCATGTTTTAGTCTATTTGTATTACATAGGCTTTTCACACCATGCTATATATACATGTATACATGTGTATAATGTACAAACATAGTCCATACATTTATAATTCTAATTGTACAGCCACAAAAAAAAATCCAATTATCATCCCTTTCTTGAACCACTTTTGTATATTTTTTTTCATTTCAGGTTGCTTGTTTTCTTTTGCTAGAAGTTTTAAAATCATAGCAAATTAAAACCTCACATATTATAATTAAATTATAACAAACAGCTCACTAATAGTGCATAATACATGTATGCCTTTGTAATGCTTATTGTGCATGTTGTGTATATTGAAAATGTTGCTAAACATCTTGAGATATATATTTAGAAGGCATTTATTCAAAACAGATAGAATGGATTTGTAGAAAACATGAATAAGGGCAAAAGCCTGTTAATATTGGATCACCTATAGATAAGTCTTTGGTAAACCATAATACATTTATCATCACTCATGTTTCAATGGGCCTATAAAAATATAAAAATGGGAGACATCAGAAATGATGATCCAGGAACTATTTTTTTCAAATTCTAAACATGCATAACTGTAATTTTGATGCCCTATATAGCTTGCTGTTCGGTGTGAGCCAAGGCTCTGTGTTGAAGACTGTACTTTGACCTATAACATGTATAATGGTTTACTTTTTCAAATGTTTTGACTTGGATGGAAAGTTGTCTCATTGGCAATCATACCACATCTTCTTATATCTATTAACTGACCTAATTTTATCGCCAACTGATTGTTTGTTGCTTTTGTATTTAAATCAAAATTGGGTTTCTCATCTAAACTTGTTTACATTGTGTTACATCATCCAATATGGCTAGGCCTGTTATAGGTTTTCATTATCATGATTATGCGTTACTGATTTTACTCATTGTTGAAGGAAGTGCAGTTACTAACAATTACATCACTTGGTCTACAGTTGATGGTTGTCTCATTGAAAATCATACCACATCTCCTTATTCTAGTTATTGTACATTATACATGTTATACACCCTAGTTTATTTTCAATCTATGAGTTTTACTATCCTCTGTATCTTTCGTCCCTCTTTATACAAGACTACAATATTATCAAGTGAATTATCATGATTATAACAATTGTTAATAGTTGTCTGACTTCTGTTAACAAAAAGCAGCTATAATCAACATGGTCATGATGGTAGACATTATCAATGGTGATGTAAACAAGAGTGACTGTGCACACGCTGAAATGTCATAGATATAGGAAGATGTGGTGTGAGTGCCAATGAGACAACTCTCCATCCAAATAACAATTTATAAAAGTAAACCATTATAGGTCAATGTACGGCCTTCAACACGGAGCCTTGGCTCACACCGAACAACAAGCTATAAAGGGCCCCAAAAGTACTAGTGTAAAACCATTCAAACGGTAAAACCAACGGTCTAGTATATATAAAAACGAGAAACGAGAAACACGTATAAATTACATAAACAAACGACAACTATTGTACATCAGATTCCTGACTTAGGACAGGTGCAAACATTTGCAGCGGGATTAAACGTTTTAATGGTACCAAACCTTCTCCTTTTTCTGAAACAATAGTATAACATCACAACATAGAAAACACACGATAAAACATCAATTGGAAGGCTTAACTCAATCAAAACGTAAATTAACACACTATGAACGAATAAATTCGATCTGTGATACCTGAAAGTAAATACATAGTTAATAAAATATTAGGGACAAACATTCAAGGCCAAAAAGCAAACAAACAAGTCATAATATATACAGGTAAATGAAAAATAACTTTGTCGTTTTAGGTATACTTTTTCTGTCTATATAAAATCTTCCAATAATTAGGAATACCAAGAAAGGTCTGTCATATAAATACCTAATTTAACACTAGATACATAAGGGTAAATATCAACAATAAAACTTCCCTGTACAGATTAAAGGAGAATAATCTTGATGTTAATACAAATGTAGTACGAAGAAGTGAAAATTAGTAGATATTCCAAATAATCAAAGCTGGTATACAGACAAGATCCATATTAATATAAAATAACAAAAAGTATTAAAAATAGTATCAACAGGTCGAATTAATGTCTGCTTTGCCTACATGTATAATTGAATTTATGTTGAATGTAAAAACGTAATACATGTATGAAGGTTTTACTACATGTACAAGTATCACATAAACTTTCTATTATCAATTACCTTTGAAAATGAATTCACGGTCAAATTAACCATGCCAGACAGATGATGTACACCCTACAAACTGACATTCCATACCCAAAATTTAGTGGTTTATAGTATCTGTGAAAAGACTTAACATCCAAACCATGAAAACTAAACATCGCCCAATGAAACATGAAAATGAGGTCATGGTCAGATTTAAAACCTGCCAATCAAACTTGTACAACTTACGAATATCCAATACGCCAAAATAGTGATCCTATACATGTCATGCATTATGCATGTACATGTAGTTTATAGCATCCGAGAAACATTGGGAAATACACCAAACCACAAAACTAAACATTGTTCAATGAACCATGACATTTTCATTGAGGTCAAAGTCTGATGCAAGTCTGGCAGTCAGACATATTCACCTTACAATCATTTCATATACCAAATATACGTGATATAGTTGACCTACCATTCCTACTGCGTGTAGTTATCTGAAAACAAACTTGACAAAGTAACTGAATAACCTTAATCACTGATTCATATAATGAAGTCAAGGTCAGGTGAACCCTGCCTGTCAGACAATGAGACATGTAGACCTTTCAAGATACCTATATATATATACCATATAAATTTATCCAATTACTCGTTATACATGTTATACATGTAAGAGAGTATTTCACTGTATGACTGTTCAAACAGTAATATTTTTTTCAAACAGTCAGTGAACCATGAAAACAAGGTAAAGTGCAACGGACAAGTTACTAACAGAAACTTCATAACATAAAGAAGTATCCAGGTCTTTAAGCTTCTAAATGTACCTGGTGAAGCTTTATACAAATAGGTTACGCTGTAGCCACTGCCAGATTGTAATACCTATTTCTTGCATACTTCAACTTTTGTTGCAGGAGGGACAATAAAATTATACTTTGAAGTACATGGTTTATTTGTTTAATATCACTACTGGACGAAAAAACAACTGTCCATACCAGTAACAGTCGTTGTACGACTGTCTTAGTCTGTGGAAGACTGAAGATCTACTGTCAAAGCAACTGATACAGTTAATTAATGTCTGTCCCAACACTTTTATGGGTTGTGAAAATCAAAAAATGTTATCAACAGTCATTTAAGGACTGCTGCAGTGATTTACGGCGTTGTCACAGTCAAATACTATTTATTACAGTCTTTCCAAAAGTTGTGGCAGTTGTATAATGTTTGTCCCAACCTTTAATAGTTGGGACAGTTGAAATTTGTTTGTGTCAACTTTTCAGACGTTGATGCAGTCAAAAATGTTTGTTACAACGTTTTTAGAGTTGGGACAGTTGTAAAATGTTTGTTACAACTTTTAAAGGTTGTGACAGTCATAAAATATTTATTACAAATTTTAAAAGGTTGCTACAGTCGTTAAATATTTAAAACAAACATTTCATAGTTGCAGTCGGTAAATGTTTAATACAAATATTTTAGCGTCACGTTAGCAACTCAGTGTAAAAAAATCACGTCTCACCCGGCTCTCAAGATTTGATATAGTTGTGAAATAGCCCATAATTTATACTATTATCATCTATTGTGCAGTTGTTGACTTGTTTTGTTTTCTATTTATTCATTTTGCGATCTTTGTTTGTCTTTCTTTTGTCGTTTTCCGTTTATTGCCATATAGCATTGTCCGTTCATCATGTTTTGACACGTGCGTTTGACTTTCCTTTAGGTATCTTTACTTTTTATTTTATCTATTCAGATTCATTCATAACTGGTTTTACATACCAGAAGCCTTCGATTAAAATAGAGTTTTAATATTATTGCAGAAGATGCTAATGAATTCATTCAAATTTATATTTAAACTGAAAAGTTTTGATAAATTCTGCGGAATAGAAAATATACCGTGGGTATTCCTGAAGTAAATTTAAAGAATATGACTAAGGTACCAATATTGTACAGCATAATAAAACCGTTTTAATTTGAATTACTCTCCATGAGGGACATTTCCGATGATAAAAAATTAATAAATTAGATCTGTCAAGTTTCATTAAAACGGAAAACAATTCTTCACCGTAAACGATTTACCCTCTTCGTTTTCTTGTCGGCAAACTGGACCTGCAGGTCGGCAAACTATATTTTATACAGGAAACTTAGGTACAGATGTTAGACCACATGTACAATATAAGCTGAGCTGGAAATTACAATCGGTGAGTAGAAATGAACAATATTTTAAAGCATGTCTATCGAATAATCATGGATCCAAGATTTTGAAGGAAAATGTGCACATTTGTTCTTCCTACAGATAGGCTATGTATGAATCGACGTTCTATATCACCACACTCGTGCATAGTTGCATGTTCCAAGGCAAAGTTAGGATTTGGGCTTGTAAAGTTGTGCATCATTGAAATTCATGTATGACACCATTCCCTTCCCCTTTTATCATGTGTATGTCATGTAATCCCTTATTTACTTTGCATACATCACCCCAAGGGTGACAAGGTCAAGGAATAAAAAAAGTTACTCTTGATCTTCATCGTCTTACTGTTAAACTCTAACATGTGGGGCATTAGTTAACTTTTGTTGTGCGGATGGCCTTTACAGGACCTATACATCATGTACATATTGTATGTTAATGTATTGTTAACTCTCTGGTCCTAAATTTGCATGAAATACTTGTCACTGGACTTTTATAACCAACAACCAACCAATCCTTACATGTACATATCCATATAATTGTGTTACTAATGCTGGAGTACAAGTATTTCCCTGGTTTTGCTTTGCCAGCTGATAGTTTTCGTTCTATTAAGAATGCATTGTGACGTCACAATTTCCATTGAAAAACATGCATAGTACAAATTAATATGACGGGCGTACAAAACATATGATCTGACCATAAAATGTTATGAAAATTATTAATTTTAGTGACTTATTTAGCAAGTATGCATTTTCATTTAATTTTAAATAATTCCAAAATCATGGACAACAAAACATGAATATATTTGATAATATAAGGCATTGAATGTGAATATGTATTAGATGGTTCAAAATAACATTAATCATCAAAATAAAACAATACTATTAAATTAATGTTCCTGAAACAATGCACAGAGTCATAACAGTTGCCATTTAAACACAGTTGATTAAACAAAATGTGCTAATTCAATTATTAATTGTTTCATCATGTACTTAAGGATTCATATTGAACAAGGGTTGTGGAGGTTGTTGCATCTTTTCTCAAAATGAATAATTACAATGAATAAAATATCTATAAATATTTCATCATGTTAATTGCTACATGGTTTTAAGTTAAAAGAAATAAAAACATATTAAAAGAGCAAAGTTAGCATCTTAATTATATTCTTTTAGATTTAACATAGAATATTAAATCACTATACATTTGTAAATACTTTGAACCTAAACTATATATTTTCATGTCAAATTTTTATATAAATTGTGCCGTTAGTCATATTTTTCTACATGTGTTAAATTGTGTTTTGGTTACTTTATTATTGCCTTATTGTTGGGTTGATGCATCATTGATATATATCCCACATCTCCTTTCATCATATGCATTCACATCTGACTGCAGATTTTTGCCTTTTCTACATAATTATTTTATGTTTAACATTCAATATTTGGGAAAACATAACAAAAATCTATCTGTTAGCATATTTTTTTTATGTAAACATGATATAATCTTTTTAAAGTATTTTTGAAGCTCAAAATATTTTTTATAGATATTGTATTATCAAGTAAGTTGTCATAAAACTGCATTGTAGTTTAAAATACCTGTTATTCAAATTCGAAATAAATAATTAAAATATATGTATTTACTGAACATGAATTCATGACCATGCAAATGTGACATTAAAATAGGTAATAATCAGGATGTTGACACTGGATAGGTAATAATCAGGAATTCTTATATACATGCTATAGCTAATATACAGATTAAGACACAATAGTTTATTGCCTTGGGGTGAATTTTAAACAGTCATGGGTATATATTGAAGATGATTTTATGATGATGTTCGCAAATTATAATTGTCCTCTTCAAAATTTGGATACATTTTCAAAATAAATTATAATTTAAGAAAAATATGAAACAGCAGGATATAATATTGTTTTGGATATAAAAATGCATATTTTAAAAGTTATCTGAGTATTGATTTATCAAAATAAAATTGGGTAAATAACTAAAATAAAATAAAGAAAGTGTTGTCTGAGCTGCAAAGCATTATTTAATACAAGCTGTAATAAGTAAAAGTATACTGGGTAACACAAAAGATGTAAAGTTAAACTCAAGGATTTAAAACATTAACAGGGAGGGTTAAGCCTTGGAATAGAATATATTTTCCTGATTAACTTTAGGACAAAGATTCTACATTTACATCACAAAGGTTTATTCATTATATGCACTTGACAAAGGGAAAGTCAATAGCATCTATCAAGGACGTATGTTAGTTATACGTCCTTGCATTTTATAGTGCATTTATTTATCTATTTTGCATTCTTTAAACTTTTCTCTGTAGTATCAATCTATTTCATATTAACATGAACAAAAGAAATAACCTGTTGTGTTTTAGAGAGGAATACCTATGTCCATGATGTCTGACTTTAAAGAATTGATGAAATAAAGTATGATGTGAGCCTCAATAAGACAGTAACCCTTCAATGAAAGTACACAGTCACACATAAAAATCATTAATGTAGGAAAAAGACAACACCATATATAGAATTTAGACCCCTAAAAGATTTATTCTTCTTGTTAATTGGGACTTAAAAATATAATTGTATAAGTTCTAGAAATTTTTTGTCAATCAAATAAGGATTGCTAGTTTTCATCTAGGTAAATACAGTTATTGTAATTGACTTTCTTCTAAGTACCATACAATGTATATAGTATTATATTAGTTAAAATTTTACTGTACTTTAGTCTCAATGTATATTTTTTTGTAGAATCATATTGGTTTGAGCATGATTCCCACTTAGAATATGAAGCCTGCTACATGTGCACTTTGATGCATAGGAATATAGATGTCACTGAGTCACTCTTATAGCTGCAAATTGTGACACAGTGGATTAATTCATTATTTTGTGCTAGTTGTTTATTGTTTTGGAAATAATGAATAGTGCTTACAGCATTATTCCATGATGACGATGTGATGTTAGGATTAAATTGGACAAGAAAAAATTGTGCATTGTACAAATAGGAAACTTACAAATTGTATTAAAGGAGGACCACATTACTGGATGACTAAATACCTTGGATAATCATGATAATTATTCATTTGGTATATCAATAATGAATTTGGAATAACAAGATTTCATAGTTTCAGTGAATATTAATAGTGCAATCATACATTGTATCTGAATTCCATGAATACCTTGGATAATTATTCATTTGAAATAGCAATTTGGAATAATGAAAATTTATAGTTTCAGTGAATATTAATAATAATAGTGCATCATATCTGAATTCATGAATACTTTAGTGGATAATCAGTCATTTTAATATAATAACAATTTGGATAATGTGAAATTCTAGTTTCAGTGAAATTTACAATACAGTGCATGTATATCGCATCTGAAGTTTATGTTGGCATTGCAATTGTTAACTACCACCAGCATGACCAGGGTGTGTAAAAGACCTTAACCACCCATGAGGGTTTCTCGTAGTCCGTCACAATTATTAAGTGTCAAATGACTGCCTGTTGTACTTGAAGTCTGAATTAGAATTAAATAAAATCTAAATTAGTTGCCAAGCATATTAAACAAATAAACCATGTACTTCAAAGTATAATTTTATTGTCCCTCCTGCAACAAAAGTTGAAGTATGCAAGAAATAGGTATTACAATCTGGCAGTGGCTACAGCGTAACCTATTTGTATAAAGCTTCACCAGGTTCATTTTAAAAGCTTAAAGACCTGGATACTTCTTTATGTTATGAAGTTTCTGTTAGTAACTTGTCCGTTGCACTTTACCTTGTTTTCATGGCTCACTGACTGTTTGAAAAAATATTACTGTTTGAACAGTCATACAGTGAAATACTCTCTTACATGTATAACATGTATAACGAGTAATTGGATAAATTTATATGGTATATATATATAGGTATCTTGAAAGGTCTACATGTCTAATTGTCTGACAGGCAGGGTTCACCTGACCTTGACCTCATTATATGGATCAGTGATTAAGGTTATTCAGTTACTTTGTCAAGTTTGTTTTCAGATACTACAAGCAGTAGGAATGGTAGGTCAACTATATCATGTATATTTGGTATATGAAATGATTGTAAGGTGAATATGTCTGACTGCCAGACTTGCATCAGACTTTGACCTCAATGAAAATGTCATGGTTCATTGAACAATGTTTAGTTTTGTGGTTTGGTGTATTTTCCAATGTTTCTCAGATGTTATAAACTACATGTACATGCATAATGCATGACATGTATAGGATCACTATTTTTGGCGTATTGGATATTCGTAAGTTGTACAAGTTTGATTGGCAGGTTTTAAATCTGACCATGACCTCATTTTCATGTTTCATTGGGCGATGTTTAGTTTTCATGGTTTGGATGTTAAGTCTTTTCACAGATACTATAAACCACTAAATTTTGGGTATGGAATGTCAGTTTGTAGGGTGTACATCATCTGTCTGGCATGGTTAATTTGACCGTGACTTCATTTTCAAAGGTAATTGATAATATAAAGTTTATGTGATACTTGTACATGTAGTAAAACCTTCATACATGTATTACATTTTTTACATTCAACATAAATTCAATTTTACATGTAGGCAAAGCAGACATGACATTTCAGCGTGTGCACAGTCACTCTTGTTTACATCACCATTGATAATGTCTACCATCATGACCATGTTGATTATAGCTGCTTTTGTTAACAGAAGTCGGACAACTATTAACAATTGTTATAATCATGATAATTCATTTGATAATATTGTAGTCTTGTATAAAAGAGGGACGAAAGATAGCAGAGGGATAGTCAAACTCATAGATTGAAAATAAACTAGGTGTATAACATGTATAATGTACAATAACCAGAATAAGGAGATGTGGTATGATTTTCAATGAGACAACCATCAACTGTAGACCAAGTGATGTAATTGTTAGTAACTGCACTTCCTTCAACAATGAGCAAAATTAGTAACGCATAATCATGATAATGAAAACCTATAACAGGCCTAGTCATATTGGATGATGTAACACAATGTAAACAAGTTTAGATGAGAAACCCAATTTTGATTTAAATACAAAAGCACCAAACAATCAGTTGGCGATAAAATTAGGTCAGTTAATAGATATAAGAAGATGTGGTATGATTGCCAATGAGACAACTTTCCATCCAAGTCAAAAATTTGAAAAAGTAAACCATTATAGGTCAAAGTACAGTCTTCAACACAGAGCCTTGGCTCACACTGAACAGCAAGCTATATAGGCATCAAAATTACAGTTATGCATGTTTAGAATTTGAAAAAATAGTTCCTGGATCATCATTTCTGATGTCTCCATTTTATATTTTTATAGGCCCATTGAAACATGAGTGATGATAAATGTATTATGGTTTATCAAAGACTTATCTATAGGTGATCCAATATTAACAGGCTTCTGCCCTTATTCATGTTTTTCTACAAATCCATTCTATCTGTTTTTAATAAATGCCTTCTAAATATATATCTCAAGATGTTTAGCAACATTTTCTATATACACAACATGCACAATAAGCATTACAAAGGCATACATGTATTATGCACTATTAGTGAGCTGTTTGTTATAATTTAATTATAATATTTATGTGAGGTTTTAATTTCCTATGATTTTTAATACTTCTAGCAAAAGAAAACAAGCAACCTGAAATGAAAAAAAAAATATACAAAAAGTGGTTCAAGAAAGGGATGATAATTGGATTTTTTTTTTTTGTGGCTGTACAATTAGAATTAATGTATGGACTATGTTTGTACATTATACACATATATACATGTATATATAGCATGGTGTGAAAAGCCTATGTAATACAAATAGACTAAAACATGATAATAAACTGGTGAAATTGAGTAAACTGCTATTATGAGACATCAACCCAACAACAACTAAATAACAATCTAGAGGTCAACATATATATATATATATATATACGTCTAAACACGTCAAAACTTTACGACAAATTCATCCATTGGAGAACAAGTGATCATTGATGGGTGATACATGGCTGAAATCATAATTACTCAAAATATCGACACAACAATGTTAAATAGAACTGCATTTTTTAAATAAGATCATTATTTAATAAATAAAATGGTGTGGTACGTGTTTACAAATTAGACAATTTTTCACCGAAACCCAATGACATAGAAGTTAGCAACTGAACTGGCAAATTTGATAAGGTCAGAATATTAATTTCCAAAATATAGGCAGCCAGATTATATATTTTCACTCAGACCAGGGCCAGAATACTTATTTTCAGTCCATCCTTCGAATTCTATTGAAGTGAGTTAAAAAAATTGTATGATTTAATCAATGATTTTTCTAAGGGCGCCCTAATAAGTTTTGCTGGTAATACATAATATGTACTGTTTTCATCACTGATTGAAGCTGAATATAATCAGAATAATGGACCCATTTGCCTAATTTATAAATGTGACCATTTTAAGATTTCTATTACATCTAGTAAAATTGTTAGTTTTCTTTACTGGTTGAATAATATATCAATATTGGACAAGCATTTATATGATTAAATAAATTGAATTTAAAAATGGAAATGGGAAAAATATTTTGGGTTAACGTTAGTACGACATCTGATCAACTGAAACCACAAAAGAGAATCTGATGTCAGTCTGTAGAATTTAACAAGACCGGACTCTAAAGAATACAACAAGTTCTAAACCGTGATGTGAATAAATAAAAGATTTGATTTCCTTGTCTGAAACAATGCAAGTTTTCTTGTTTTGAACATTTCAACTTTCACTGGTGCTAGTTATTTTGTCGGTCTTATACAGTACGTCCATCTATTTATGAATACCTTTTACAAAATATGTATGGTAAATTGGTTGAGAAAATCCAGTGAAAATATGAATGATCTCGAGTGATAATATTTTTACTTCAATCATGAATGCCGAAGTGCTATTTATCAAGGACATTTGAACTTTAAATAGACCACTCGGTACAATATACAGTACAAAGTCGAGTAAATATTGAACTATTCAAAATAAAATACGGTAAAATAAATTAAATTTAGATAGATTTAAGAATATTTTGTTTTCCATAGCTGCAAAAGATGCGTTAAATGTTCATTATAGCTTTGTTTTTTATATGTATAGAAATCAAAATGGGTAATACGGCAATATTTATAATTTTGCAAGAAAAAAATGTAGCCCCAAATAAAAGCTCAAAATAAGTGTGTGAAATAAGCCCTCGGGGAAAAATTAAGCAGTTTAATATGGGGATAAATTTGACAAGTGTGTATATTCGAGTTCCCGCTAGGTTTACAGTATATCATGTATATTGACTGTTATTATGAATTAATGTGATTCGTAAAACTACGCGTATTGAAGACAACCTTGTATGGATGAATGATTTCACCCTAACTAATTTAAAAAATAAAAAGTTGTAATTGAGATAATATTGAAAATTGTCAATTGTTAATACAGTTAAATATACATTTGGGGTAACCTTTTTCGATTTATCTGTAATTAGTTTTAAATGCGAATAAAACCGTCCTGTGTGAAATTGCAGGTATCTAGTGGTGGTTCCGATTTTGTTCGAAGAGATGAGCGGCGAGGTATTGTTAAATAATTATATAAATTTAGCACATTCACTAAATAAGCGGGAATACCAAAATGTTCAGCGGCAAATATTTCAAAATACTATTTTTTAAATCAATTTCTATCTGAAGTTAATGTATTAAATGGTGTGATAGTTGTCACAACCTTAATTATATTGCACGCGGTAAAATTGTTTTACAAATAATTTAACCTATCCCTGACTGTCAGAAATTTTGTATCCGTGAATTTAAGCTTAATGACTATCAATGTTTGGAAGTTGCTACACTTATAAATTAGCTATGAATATATAATGGTTGTAGCAATCATATTTTACTGTTACAAACTTTCCAGCGTTTAAACAGTTTATTTATGACTGTTTCAACGTTTTCCGTGTTGGGACAGTTGTTAAATAACTGTTACAACTTTTAAATGATTGCAGCAGTCTTATTGTGACTGTGACAACCTTTAGGCGTTTAATCAGTTTATTTATGACTGTTGCAACGTTTTTCGAGTTGGGACAGTTGTAAATCAACTGTTACAACTTTGAAATAGTTGTATCAATCCTTTAATGACTGTGACAGTTATTTCTAGCGTTGTTGCAGTCGATTTATGTTATTGACAAACACTTTTAAAGTTGGGACAGTTACAAAATAACTGCAGCAGTGAAATTTAACAACTGTTACAACTTTAACAAACATTATCAGTTTTAGAACAACTGTTACTGGTATGGACAGTTGTTTTTCGTCCAGTAGTGTATGCTTGGCCACTAATTTAGATTTTATTTAATTCTAATTCAGACTTCAAGTACAGCAGGCAGTCATTTGACACTTAATAATTGTGACAGACTACGAGAAACCCTCATGGGTGGTTAAGGTCTTTTACACACCCTGGTCATGCTGGTGGTAGTTAACAATTGCAATGCCAACATAAACTTCAGATGCGATATACATGCACTGTATTGTAAATTTCACTGAAACTAGAATTTCACATTATCCAAATTGTTATTTTATTAAAATGACTGATTATCCACTAAAGTATTCATGAATTCAGATATGATGCACTATTATTATTAATATTCACTGAAACTATGAATTTTCATTATTCCAAATTGCTATTTCAAATGAATAATTATCCAAGGTATTCATGGAATTCAGACATGTCAGATACAATGTATGATTGCACTATTAATATGCACTGAAACTATGAAATCTTGTTATTCCAAATTCATTATTGATATACCAAATGAATAATTATCATGATTATCCAAGGTATTTAGTCATCCAGTAATGTGGTCCTCCTTTAATACAATTTGTAAGTTTCCTATTTGTACAATGCACAATTTTTTTCTTGTCCAATTTAATCCTAACATCACATCGTCATAATGGAATAATGCTGCAAGCGCTATTCATTATTTCCAAAACAATAAACAACTAGCACAAAATAATGAATTAATCCACTGTTTCACAATTTGCAGCTATAAGAGTGACTCACTGACATCTATATTTCCTATGCATCAAAGTGCACATGTAGCAGGCTTCTTATTCTAAGTGGAATCATGCTCAAACCAATATGATTCTACAAAAAAATATACATTGAGACTAAAGTACAGTAAAATTTTAACTAATATAATACTATATACATTGTATGGTACTTAGAAGAAAGTCAATTACAATAACTGTATTTACCTAGATGAAAACTAGCAATCCTTATTTGATTGACAAAAATTTCTAGAACTTATACACTTATATTTTTAAGTCCTAATTAACAAGAAGAATAAATCTTTTAGGGTCTAAATTCTATATATGGTGTTGTCTTTTTCCTACATTAATGATTTTTATGTGTGACTGTGTACTTTCATTGAAGGGTTACTGTCTTATTGAGGCTCACATCATACTTTATTTCATCAATTCTTTAAAGTCAGACATCATGGACATAGTTATTCCTCTCTAAAACACAACAGGTTATTTCTTTTGTTCATGTTAATATGAAATAGATTGATACTACAGAGAAAAGTTTAAAGAATGAAAAAATAGATAAATAAATGCACTGTTACTATATAGATGCTATTGACTTTCCTTTGTCAAGTGCATATAATGAATAAACCTTTGTGATGTAAATGTAGAATCTTTGTCCTAAAGTTAATCAGGAAAATATATATTCTATTCCAAGGCTTGACCCTCCCTGTTAATGTTTTAAATCCTTGAGTTTAACTTTACATCTTTTGTGTTACCCGGTATACTTTTTACTTATTACAGCTTGTATTAAATAATGCTTTGCAGCTCAGACAACACTTTCTTTATTTTATTTTAGTTATTTACCCAATTTTATTTTGATAAATCAATACTCCGATAACTTTTAAAATATGCATTTTTATATCCAAAATAATTTTATATCCTGCTGTTTCATATTTTTCTTAAATTATAATTTATTTTGAAAATGTATCCAAATTTTGAAGAGGACAATTATAATTTGTGAACATCATCATAAAATCATCTTCAATATATACCCATGACAGTTTAAATTTCACCCCAAGGCAATAAACTATTGTGTCTTAATCTGTATATTAGCTATAGCATGTATATAAGAATTCCTGATTATTACCTATCCAGTGTCAACATCCTGATTATTACCTATTTTAATGTCACATTTGCATGGTCATGAATTCATGTTCAGTAAAACATATATTTTAATTATTTATTTCGAATTTGAATAACAGGTATTTTTAAACTACAATGCAGTTAACACAGTAAATTTTATGACAACTTACTTGATAATACAATATCTATAAAAATATTTTGAGCTTCATAAAATACTTTAAAAAGTTTATACCATGTTTACATAAAAAATATGCTTACAGATAGATTTTTTGTTATGTTTTCCCAAATATTGAATGTTAAACATAAAATAATTATGTAGAAAAGGCAAAAATCTGCAGTCAGATGTGAATGCATATGATGAAAGGAGATGTGGGATATATATCAATGATGCATCAACCCAACAGTAAGGCAACAATAGAGTAACCAAAACACAATTTAACACATGTAGAAAAATATGACTAACGGCACAATTTATATAAAATTTGACATGAAAATATATAGTTTAGGTTCAAAGTATTTACAAATGTATAGTGATTTAATATTCTATGTTAAATCTAAAAGAATATAATTAAGATGCTAACTTTGCTCTTTTAATATGTTTTTTATATCTTTTAACTTAAAACCATGTAGCAATTAACATGATGAAATATTTATAGATATTTTATTCATTGTAATTATTCATTTTGAGAAAAGATGCAACAACCTCCACAACCCTTGTTCAATATGAATCTTAAGTACATGATGAAACAATTACTAATTGAATTAGCAGATTTTGTTTAATCAACTGTGTTTAAATGGCAACTGTTATGACTCTGTGCATTGTTTCAGGAACATTAATTTAATAGTATTGTTTTATTTTGATGATTAATGTTATTTTGAACCATCTAATACATATTCACATTCAATGCCTTATATTATCAAATATATTCATGTTTTGTTGTCCATGATTTTGGAATATTTAGAAATTAAATGAAAATGCATACTTGCTAAATAAGTCACTAAAATTAATAATTTTCATAACATTTTATGGTCAGATCATATGTTTTCGTACGCCCGTCATATTAATTTGTACTATGCATGTTTTTCAATGGAAATTGTGACGTCACAATGCATTCTTAATAGAACGAAAACTGCTGACAAAGCAAAACCAGGGAAATACTTGTACTCCAGCATTAGTAACACAATTATATGGATATGTACATGTAAGGATTGGTTGGTTGTTGGTTATAAAAGTCCAGTGACAAGTATTTCATGCAAATTTAGGACCAGAGTGTTAACAATACATTAACATACAATATGTACATGATGTATAGGTCCTGTAAATGGCCATCCCGCACAACGTAAAAGGCCATCCCGCACAACAAAAGTTAACTAATGCCCCACATGTTAAGTTTAACAGTAAGACGATGAAGATCAAGAGTAACTTTTTTATTCCTTGACCTTGTCACCCTTGGGGTGATGTATGCAAAGTAAATAAGGGATTACATGACATACACATGATAATAGGGGAAGGGAATGGTGTCATACATAAATTTCAATGATGCACAACTTTACAAGCCCAAATCCTAACTTTGCCTTGGAACATGGAACTATGCACGAGTGTGGTGATATAGAACGTCGATTCATACATAGCCTATCTGTAGGAAGAACAAATGTGCACATTTTCCTTCAAAATCTTGGATCCATGATTATTCGATAGACATGCTTTAAAATATTGTTCATTTCTACTCACCGATTGTAATTTCCAGCTCAGCTTATATTGTACATGTGGTCTAACATCTGTACCTAAGTTTCCTGTATAAAATATAGTTTGCCGACCTGCAGGTCCAGTTTGCCGACAAGAAAATGAAGAGGGTAAATCGTTTACGGTGAAGAATTGTTTTCCGTTTTAATGAAACTTGACAGATCTAATTTATTAATTTTTGTCATCGGAAATGTCCCTCATGGAGAGTAATTCAAATTAAAACGGTTTTATTATGCTGTACAATATTGGTACCTTAGTCATATTCTTTAAATTTACTTCAGGAATACCCACGGTATATTTTCTATTCCGCAGAATTTATCAAAACTTTTCAGTTTAAATATAAATTTGAATGAATTCATTAGCATCTTCTGCAATAATATTAAAACTCTATTTTTAAACGAAGGCTTCTGGTATGTAAAACCAGTTATGAACGAATCTGAATAGATAAAATAAAAAGTAAAGATATCTAAAGGAAAGTCAAACGCACATGTCAAAACATGATGAACGGACAATGCTATGGCAATAAACGGAAAACGACAAAAGAAAGACAAACAACGATCACAAAATGAATAATTAAAAAACAAAACAAGTCAACAACTGCACAATAGATGATAATAGTATAAATTATGGGCTATTTCACAACTATATCAAATCTTGACAGCCGGGTGAGACGTGATTTTTTTACACTGAGTTGCTAACGTGACGCTAAAATATTTGTATTAAACATTTACCGACTGCAACAACCTATGAAATGTTTGTTTTAAACATTTAACGACTGTAGCAACCTTTTAAAATTTGTAATAAATATTTTATGACTGTCACAACCTTTAAAAAGTTGTAACAAACATTTTACAACTGTCCCAACTCTAAAAACGGTGTAACAAACATTTTTGACTGCATCAACGTCTGAAAAGTTGACACAAACAATTTCAACTGTCCCAACTATTAAAAGGTTGGGACAAACATTATACAACTGCCACAACTTTTGGAAAGACTGTAATAAATAGTATTTGACTGTGACAACGCCGTAAATCACTGCAGCAGTCCTTAAATGACTGTTGATAACATTTTTTGATTTTCACAACCCATAAAAGTGTTGGGACAGACATTAATTAACTGTATCAGTTGCTTTGACAGTCGATCTTCAGTCTTCCACAGATTAAGACAGTCGTACAACGACTGTTACTGGTATGGACAGTTGTTTTTCGTCCAGTAGTGTATACTGTGTAGTGATTTATTGCGTTGGTTTTATTACATTATATCTATATATGTATGGAGGGCCTTTGGTGCCTACAGAAAATAAAATCGAATTTTCTGCCAACATTTTGAAATCATGGTGGTTCTGTTTTGTTTATCTTGACCTGAATATGCATAACACACTTTCCATTGATATTTAAAACAAAACAAAGCTTGTTATTTTAAACAGATGAGCAAACATCCTTAAAGTTGAATTGTCTACTGTTTTTGTTACCAATGAAAAGCCCTTTTTCGATAACCATGACGGTTACAGTCCAGTTGACCAAGGCAATAATTATGCGGCCATTTAAAATTGATTGATTCCTCCTAGCTTCTTATTATGTTATTTCGTCTGCTCGAATTGATACCAAAGCCATTACGAAAGCATTCAGTGAATACCAGACTATTTTAAGATTTGCCATATTTGCGTTATTTTTGCAATAAGTTTTTGTTCGAATTCATCAGATGTATTACACTTAGAAATGTGGCGTACACTAGGCATATTATGTGGTTAAACTGTACATGTTTAGATGTAATGGTAAAGAAGCAGTATACGTATTACCAAAACATAGCCGTGCAAGGCGTAAAACAGTGTTCAACATGGCGTATATTGAAACATTAAAGCCAGGCATTAATTTTATTCAGGGCATTACATTGTTTATTAATCGTTAATAATAACACCCATAATACTTTGTTACATAGGCCCATGGAATAATTTTTTCTTAAAATTTGACTCTCTGGCAGCTTATTAATGCATATTTGTGGTGTTTACTTTGTGTTCTTCAGACGAATTAAAAACTAATTGACTCAGTCATTCAATGCAAAACGTATATATACAAGGACTGAAAGAAAAGTAGTAATGGTAATTAATAATTATATTAGTTACTATGGAACTGTTTTTAACAATTCAATTCCAGAAATCTACAACATTTCAACAGAGGAATTAGATTTGAGTAACGTCCAACTTGCCGTGTATTAATTTCATTTAAAGTCAAAATCCGTTAGAGTTCCTTAGAGCTCATGCCACTTTTGTTATTCAAGTGCCGACTCTAATTGAAACTTACTAACTCGTTTTGGATTTTCATCGATTAGATAAACAAAACCGAGGATACAAACAATATTGTTCTTCAATAAATATATCTTCGTAATGAGATTTAGTTCAATTATAGAGCATTGGTTAATCAAGATCGACATAACTAATTTAACAGTGATTACTTTTGTTATATTCATGGAACTGTTATGGGTCCACTTAGCAGATAGGCATAGTATTTTATATCCGCTGTTAGTTTATCCTTCAGTGTTTCATTTGTGGGCCATTTTGTTGTTGTTGGCTGTTGTGTTTTGTATAATGTAAGTGTTACATATTTCAAATATACAATAAAACGAGTGTGAGGTCGTAACGATTCATTTGTTGAAAAAGGCGGACTTTTTAAAGAAACGAATTTACACAATCATGTATTGCAATGCGAAAATGTGGAATTGGTAAGTATGTTATAAAATCCATTTGTTCATTTTAAGATAATTCTTTCAATTCATTAGCTTTGTTTAATATTCACCTAGCCGAATGGGACTTTGGGGTGAAACTATATTCGTCCCATTGTTCATTCCGTCCATGAATGTGTCCGTCTTTCCGGTAAGTTGTCCACACTGTTTTATTGGACGCTTCAGTCTATTAATTTGATATTTGGTATATGATAATATCAAACGAACTTACAGATAAACCTTCAGTTTCGTTGAGGTTGAGTGTTTTGGGGTTTTTTTGCGCAAGTTTGAGCTCATAGACATCCAAAAGCTTTCAAATATAGTTTTCCACGCTTTATTCTTTTATTTCACAATTAATAGAAAAGATATTTGGTTTAAAGTCCCACCATCAAAAGTTACAGATCGAGTTTGAGATTTGATCCATAGACATAGAAATTGCTTTGAAAAATTAGATTTCAGAGAAAAAAAATCTCGATGGTTCAGCGATGGGTTGGACCTGCAATTGTTGACAATGTCTACATCGGTAGATAAAATATAAGTATATGAACCCGATTAATGATTATATGGAAATTCCCAACTACATCAGTTACATTAAATGCCTGTCCAATGTAATACTTCACATGCAAAATAATTGCCCACCGGCCTGAAACGTTTGCCTTGGATTGGTAAACACTTACATAACACAATCAGTGTAGCAAGCTTCGGTTTTAATGCGAATCCATGATAAATAATGAAAAAAGACAAAATGTTTGTACATGAATATTGTTTATAGCATACATGTACTACTAATTAAACAGACATCTAGTTTGTCAATTTTTTATTTTGTTTTTAATTGTAAGGTTGTAGTTTCGAATAATCTTTTAACCAGAGTATATATAGCCTATACATAAGAATTTTGACGTAGGATGGATTAAAGTGAAATGAACTCTGAACAAAATTACTTTGAGGTAAATAATATGGAACGCCAAAACTGTCTTATTATGCCCATTTTCCTTATATGATGTGCGTTTATCTTTATATGATATGTAAATGTTCTTATATGATGTGCAAATGTACTTATATGATGTGCAAATGTACTTATATGATGTTTAAATATACTTATATGATGTGACGGGAACCAAAGACAGCAAACATAAATTAAATTTAATAAAATGTAATATATGTAATATTTAGTTTTAGAAATTAAAAGTATTAAATTAATCGTAGGAAATGGCACATGAATATAAATGACACGAATAACAAAAGAACCTACCTTAATTCATGTCTAGTGTTTACTAATAAGTTTTGAAAAAAGCACGCTATATTTGAATGTAATTTCAAGGACACAACAAAACAATTTCATGTTACTCATTACAAATGAATCTACAATTGTATTTGGCGTAATTATGTACATGCCATATGTGTTTGTAATGTTACAAAAGAAATGATAACACCTTGACATATATCTCTAGACAAACGAAGCTATATTATGTTACCACCTTCATGTAATGTAATGTTATGTAAATATTTATCCTACATTTAATGACTTTAAAATTTTTCAAACGAATTATCTCCCAATCTTTGTGCAAGTACATTCAGTGGCGGATCCAAGGGAGGGGGTCGGGGGTGTAAATCCCAATTTATCCTGAATTGGAACCCTCCCTTTTTCCTTTTGAAAATTGTATGACTTATATGTTTTGTTTGTCTTGTCCTGAATGTGTATACAATAATTTTAACTGAAATTCAACCCAAACAAGAATTATTATCATTGGGCTTATTCTTAAATACTGTAATAATCTCAACGATGAGCAGAAATATCGAGTAATTAAATGTCATCTGTTTATTTATAGAACATTCACCTAGTTTATCGATGACATGATGTCATTCTAACTATGAATTACATATTTGCCACTGGACGTTCAGGAGCGACAATTTACCAACCAAAAACAATGTATAAGACGATGCATTACAACGTATATCAAGTTATTAGATAAGTAGAGCAATTGTTTCAATCTTACTTTTAATCCGATGATTTAAGCAAATACACACAAGTCTGACCACGCAAGATTATGTATGTGTCTGTCCAAAGTCAAGAACCTGTAGTTCATTGGTTGTCGTTTTTGCTCTATATCATGTTTGTTTTTCGTATATTGTTTAGTACATGATTCAGATCTTTAGTTTTCTTGCTTGAATTGGTTAACATTTTTAATTTTGAGGCGTTGTATAGCTTGATATGCGATATGGTTTTGCTCATTGTTAAGACCATACGGTGACCTATAGTTGTTTTAGCTTCTATGTCATTTGGTCTGTGGTGGAGAGTTGTCTCATTGGCAATTATACCACATCTTCTTATTTTCATAACGTCATAGCCACTAGATTATCCCCTTTCGTCAGATATTATTTTCAACGCTTTTGCTAACATAAATATGTCACGAACTGTCAAATAATGCAGGTTCCATATTTCACCAAAACTTAACGGCTCTTTCCAGGGCCACCAATATTTTCAAAAGAATCTATAAATTGTTGTACATTAAATTAAGAAACATAGCTGAACCCCTTTTCTCCTTTTTCTCTCTCTTTTATTTCTTCTTGTCTTTAAGAATACAAGTTTCTGAAATGGTTTTAAAGATCGATATAAATATATTTATCTCTTCTAAGGACAGTCTGATGGTATAAAACGATTGGCGTGAAGTTATGCGATGCACAGTTCCTCCATAAATAAGTAAACAGAAAAGACCAGGGTGGGTACCACGACAACGTTAGGAGTGGCATTTGAACCAAAGTTTATGTATTTAACATATAATTATGTAGATGCGGCCCAAAACCCCTCCCCAAATCAAAACTAAAAGATAAGGAAATGAAATAGATATAAAAATCTCCCTCTAACTTCATAAGATGAAGCCCGGTAAAAATAATATGTAGATAATGTTTTTGAATAGGCACACATATTTATAAAATGTAAAGAGTACTTTTATCCTAACTTATATAGATTTACCTGAAATATCATTAAGATAAACAATCAAAATTCATACCTTTCATAAATAAGATCAAAGTAATTCCCAGTGAATTCCTTTGGATAAAAAAAATCCTCAATTTAACAATACTTTTTGCACTACTATTTACTTGAAAACTATGCAAAGCCTTCTAAAAATATATAAATTACTAGAAAAAAAAATTACATGGATGTAAGCAACTATAGGTCTTCTTATGGCCTTTAACATTGAGCAAAACCATACAGTAAAGTCTTAAATGTAAGTCTCCAAAATGACAAAATATCGAACATTCATACGAGAAAAGCAACGACATATGACCAAAAATTGAAGGAAAATGAATATGACCGACAGAAAGCAAAGACGACCACTGACAGGCTCCTTACTTCGGACAGCCACTTAAAGAACGTGGCGGGGTTAAACATGTTAGTTGGCGATCAAACCTCCACCAACACTGGAACAGTTGTATCACAAAACTACATAAGAATAGACTGTATCGCCAGGATTTAGGACAATAAGTTAAGGATTTTCCTAAAAAATATTCTGACTCAATTTGATGAAAAAAAGAAATATTGCGGCCAAGCAGATGACAAAAAGATATTCCGAATCCAGATTTTCCCATACCTTATAGTTTTAAATTTTGAAAAAAAAAAAAAATTGATTGATAGCGTCGAAAACTAAACAAAATAATTTCTGACAAAACCATATTCCCCTTGAAGTTAAATGGTTGCTCCTAATTGCATTTCATATTCTGATTTAAATTGGTGTTACAATGGTTTTAGTTCCATTACCACTGATAATTCTTATTTAGAACAAAATATTGTCTGGCTAACCCAGGTTTTAGCTGGGAACAAATGTATATAGTTTTGATGACTTTTACATACATGAGGGTTTTGATAGGGTTTGTAGGAAGAAGAATAATGGGCAAAAATACAGAAGAAAGGGGCGCATAAATTTAATATAGAAAAAAAAAGGCAAACATATAAAGAAAAGAGAATGATAGGGTGCTAAAATATAATGTATAGAGAATAATGGGCAAAAGGATAGACGAACAAATATGGTATAAAAATTAAAGAATACAGAAATTTATGACCCCTCATCAAGACCCTCGTACATTTAATTTTATATAATTTTATATGGGGTTAGTAGGCGTAGTTAATTTCAGTATACGGTCAGTAGTGGTGTTACGCCCTTTAAAAAAAAACAAGACGGCGTTTCCCGTTTGAATGGTTTTACACTAGTAATTTTGGGGCCCTTTATAGCTTACTGTTCGGTGTGAGCCAAAGCTCCGTGTTGAAGACCGTACTTTGACCTATAATGGTTCACTTTTATAAAATTTTGACTTGGATGGAGAGTTGTCTCATTGGCACTCATACCACATCTTCTTATATCTATTGAAGAAAAAACTGAAACGTTTCGCCCGCACAACAGCTGAAAAAATTGATAATGAAATATTGAAATGAATGCAGAAAATACATTAAAGCTAACAATTTGTTATTGCTGGCATTTGTTTTTGTATAGACAAATGGAAGTAGGTTCTTTATATTGAAGACTTGATCACTTTAATCGGCCACTAGTCTAAATGCCACTTGTTTAGATAGTTGGTAATTGTATTCCATTTTTATGGATTTTAATGTTGTGCTTTTGAATGGCATTATGCTGTAAATAGATTTTTACTCCGTGATTTCAGTGGATGTAAACAGAGAGAGGTTTTATCTTTTAAATTGACTTATCCTGCTCGAATTCATACTTCTACCTCGACCCATGAAACGAAAGAAAATATCGGCGCAAGTGAAAGAAAAAATCAGCGCAAGTAAAATGCAGATCGGCGACAATGCAAAACGCCGATTTATATGTTTCGTGTCGCATAGCTTTACTTTCATTAGATGAAATTTCGGTTTATATTTGCAAATACCTGTCGCTCTGTCTATCTATTTATCTATTAATATATGCATGTATAAAAATAATATCTATATGAATATTCAGAATATTTGGGATACTCTATCAACATTAAATAGAAATGAAACATCTTAAGACTTTTGTGATTAATACAAGAGTATTGGAGTATTAGAGTAGAAACATAAACCTGTTAAGTTTTGTATGCATTAAATTGTAAATATAAATGATTCCGGCGAAAAAAATAGACTAGGCAAAATTTAGCACACGTCATGCCTTTTACCTTTTTGAGTTAAAGATACAATTTTATTTTTGATTGCTTAATAGCTTATTGATATTCAGTTGCAAACATTACATGAAACAACTTCGGATAACTTAGACGTTTATTGAATATGTATATACAAAGTCATTTTTTATTCAACTGGTTTGAACTACTCAAGAAGTACGGTTTAAAGCTCAAATTTGACGGACTGTAACTAACAAAATAACATCCTTTTAAAAACGTTAATTGAATGTAATATTTATCATATAGCTTTGAACTGTATGTAATGATTGATGAAATATATTGTATTAAAATAATTTAAGGAAATGGTACATTGATATACATGACACAAATGACATAAGAACCTTTATTAATTCACTTTTGATGTCTTATGTTGAGATTTGAAAATGCACACTATAATTGAATGTAATTTTGTGTCTGAATATTCGAGGACATGACAATGAACTTAAATGTTACACGTAATCATGACAAAAGAGCCTACTTATTTTCACCTCCAGTGTTGTTTTGCATAATAAATTATATGCTATATTTGATGGTAATTTTGTGTCTGGAAAACATGTTTTAAAGGTCATGATAACACCTTAACATGTATCTCACAACAAACAAACCTTCATTATGTAAACTTAATACTTTTGATTTGTTATCACTACAAACAAGCAAAAGTCTGAAATGGCCTATATCTGTACTCGACTGTACTGATATTTACTTGACCAGTCTGAATTGGTTTGAATTTTACTTGATATTACTCGACCCCAATCTTAACTGTGTTGATTTTTACTAGATGCCATTGAGACAACTCTCCATCCAAGTCACAATTTGTAAAAAATAGCAAGCGTGGATGAGTATTTATACATCCAAACACCATAATATTTAATTAACAATTAAGAACAAAGATATAATAAACATGTGCAAGCTCTCTCACAGGCAAACAACCCACAATTGTAAAATATAAGGGCATACACCACAGTCTGAATTGGTCTGAATTTTGCTTGATATTACTCGACCCCAATCTTAACCGTACTCGACTGTACTGATTTTTACTTGAACCTTATCTTTGTCATTGAAAAAGCTCTTAACTATTACTCGACCAGTCTGCTCAGTCTTTACCCATTCTCGACCTATACTCGACCAGTTCTCAACCTATTTTTTCAGTCTGAACCATACTCGACCAAAGATTTGAACAATACTTGACCAGTCTAAACTATACTTGACCAATAACCTCTACTCTTTTTAATTTTAACTGTTTTATAACTATCTTTCTAACTAATATGATAACAGCCACAATAAAGTAAAGATATATTTACAGACCTTTACATCCTTATATGAATATTAGATTTATCATATCGAGATAGTCATATTATCTAATGTTAAAGTCTGAGTCTTGTAAGAAAAAAGACTGAATATATTATACATATACATATTTCTAAAGGGATAAAAAATGAAAAATGATAAAAATAGTTCTTCTGATCAGAGGTAAACTTTAAGCAATACCGCCTGCTTGGGGCACACTCATTTTAAAGAGCACACCTGATCAGATAGTAAAACATTTTAATTAACATCCTTTGAAAATTAAACAACATGTTGTAAAACTTAAATCGCAAGGACTTTGAATCCACTAGAAAAATAATACACGAGTTTAAAGAAAATAGGATTTCTTTTACCTGTAAAACACACGTGTGCTGAGGTAATTAAACCTTCTTAAGGTGCTCCTTATGTGCCATGTCTTACATTTTGACAAAACGTAATTAATTAATCTAAATTTTTACTGAAACTTTGGAACACAATTTCTTTTAGGTTATCAAGGATTGCTATGGAAGTTCTATTAATTAAATTCTTGATGTTACAAAACAAGGGTTTCATTTTAAAAATTTGTTAAGTTGCTTTATTATCTAAACTCGACTGACACCACCAATTTAGAATGTAGGGTCAGAAGTCAGAGGACAAAAATAGTTTTGTATTTTTCTTGAACTATGATATATAAAAGCAATTTTGTAAACAAAAATGTCTTCTAAAAAAGTCAACAATGATCAAAGGATTGTTAAGAAAACAATTTGTCAAAGTTGCTTGTTACTTAAATGGATTCATTGTACAAAAATATATTCTTTGCATGATTTAAATTTGATAAATCTTCATTTACCATATTTCAAGATCTTTCTCTTATATATTCAAACAATTATAAACACATAATTTATGAATTTTTATCCTGTGATTTTTGTTCCCTATCGAGTTTGTGACTTGTGACTTTCTGTCCGTTTATCTAAAAATTTTACCAGGCTTAAGTTATTGTTGAAAATTTTCCAGTAACCACAAAATATATCTGAACATTCAAAAAGTTTTGAATAACATTTAAAATATTTGTATAATGGTCGAAAGTTCTAGTACTTTGATGAACATAATGCAATGTGAACCTGATCATGCATATACAAATTTATTTAACTGAAAACTTAATTTATTACTTGATATTTTTTAATTGGACCAGAAATCATTTCCTTTGATCATGTTTTATTTTTATTTTAGAGGTGATATATATGATGAATATGGTGTTGATGATTATATTATGTTTATTGAGAAATGTTGGTTTAAATGCTACATGTATATTAAATACATTTTAGATTTCAAATTGTTGTTCAAATGTATAGCCAAGGGAAACAACTAAAAAATAGTTTATAAATTAATAAAATACAATAGATAGATACATAAATAGGTCTAGGTTGGTTAACACTTGGTCGAGTATGGTTCAGACTAGGTCGAGTATGGTACAGACTGGGTTGAGCATGGTTCAGACTTGGTCGAGAATGGTTCAGACACTTGTAAAAATGGTTAAGTACTGGTCGAGTAAAGGTCGAGAACAAGTTCAGACTGTTAAGTATGGTCCAGACTACAGTCGAGTAATATCAAGTAAATTTCAGACCAATTCAGACGTGTCGAGTAAAAATCAGTATAGTCGAGTACAGATATAGACCATTTCAGACTTTTATTGGTTTGTAATGTATGTACATTTATCACACATTTTAAGATTTATAAAATGTGTTATGCAACAAAATTGATATTTTGACCTTTTTCTTTTCTTTTGTGTCTATACTGTGTAATGATTTATTGCGTTGGTTTTATAATGTCCATATATGTATGGAGGGCCTTTGGTGCCTACAGAAAAAAAAAATCGAATTTTCTGCCAACATTTTTGAAATCATGGTGGTTCTGTTTTGTTTATCTTGACCTGAATATGCATAACACACTTTGCACTGATATTTAAAACAACACAAATTATCATCATTGGGAACTTAATAATTCCTTCAAACTTGATTATCTTTCCTAAATAGAACACATAAATGTTCGTGCCTTGAAAAACGTTTTTCTAAGTACCTTACATTTTCCGGACACACATGTATTTAGACATAAACTTTAAAATTTGCGTACTTAAAAGTAAAACAAGAAAATAAAAGACGTCTTTTTTTAGACAGAGATCTGACAATATAGAGTGCATTGATACATGTAATGTCCTTTTGTCTCTGGAGTAGAGTTGTCTCAATAACAAGCATGCAAACCACATCTCCATATTTTCATATTGGACGATGTCTAAAGGCAGAGAGCTACTTAATCCGGCCAGTTCAGTAAGATCATACAAGAAAGTAGTTTTGATATGAAATGAATTTCATTGTATTTACAATTATGACAAACTAGCTATGAATGCTTGAAATTGCAGAATGTAACATAGAAAGCAATGTGCTATGCACTGGAGTTTTATTCTTAAACGAAAAAGTTGTCTTTTATTTTCATCGTTTCAAAATTCATTTTGTTGAATTATTAGCCTCAAATATTTTCAATTTATATGTTAAAGCTAAATTCTTTGGTATGGCGATTTAAAATAAAATAACAAATATCAAACTTAAATGGTAAATATGTGAAGTTTGAAATAAAACTAAAAGTCAAAACTAGATAAAATAAAAATTTCAATTGTTTTTTTTTTTTTCGCACTTTTATTTTAAATAAATGCATTCAGAATAAAATATTAAATGTTTTATTTAAAAATAAATATAAATTAAAAATAGAATTTTATTAAAACATCTTTAATGTGGAGTAAATGTCAGAATTTTATATGCCACTGAAACAAACACATTTACATTGACCAAATGAACAATTTATACATTTGTTTTTATTATTATTTTTTCCTTTAAAATACTTAAGGATGTTGGCTACTCTTTATTTTGATTTTTTGTCAAATATTCAGAATCCTCTAGTTTTATCCATATATTGTCAATACAAATTTTGCCCGCTAACCCCTTCTTGTCTTCCATAATTTTATTATATATTGTTTTCAAAACCACGTTTTAAAATCTTATAAAATCCTTGTTATTTTTTTCAAAGTTTTTGAAAGAAAAAATATGTGCCAATGTTAAATGTATTCAAAATCTAGAGAAAACCATTTCACACTTGATTTTCAATTGATTATATCTCAAAACAAGGTCACAGACCTGGTTATTTTCCTACCTTCTAAGTTCCATTATTTATATACTATCAATTTATAACAGTCTTTTAAAAGCTTGTTATTTTTAAACAGATGAGCGAACATCCTTAAATTTGAATTGTCTACCGTTTTTTGTTACCAATGAAAAGCCTTTTTCGATAACCAGGACGATTTCAGACCAGTTGACCAAGGCAATAATTATGCGACCATTTAAGATTGATTTATTCCTCCTAGCTTCTAATTATGTTATTTTGTCTGCCCTGATATGTAAATTATAGATCAGCTGTGTTGGTCTCCGATCCGTCTGGTAGTGGATTAAATATCTAACCTCGAATTTATACCAAATCCATTACGAAAGCATTCAGTGAATACCAGACTATTATAAGATTTGCCATATTTGCGTTTCCTTTTGCAATAAGTTTTTGTTCGAATTCATAAGATGTATTACACTTAGAAATTTGGCGTACACTAGGCGTATTATGTAGTTAAACTGTACATGTTTAGATCTAATGGTAAAGAAGCAGTATACGTATTACCAAAAACATAGCCGTGCAAGGCGTAAAACAGTGTTCAACATGGCGTAAATTGAAACATTTAAGCCAGGCGTAAATTTTATTCAGGGCATTACATTGTTTATTAGTCGTTAATAATAACACCCATATTACTTTGTTACATAGGCCTTTGGGAATAATTTTTTTCTTAAAATTTGACTCTCTGGTATCAGCTTGCAAGAATTGCTCATATGGCAGCTTGTTAATGCATATTTGTGTTGTTTACTTTGTGTTCTTCAGACGAATTTAAAACTAATTGGACTGAGTCATTCAATGCAAAAACGTATATATACAAGGACTGAAAGGAAAGTAGTAATGGTAATCAATAATTATATGAATTACAATGGAACTGATTTTAACAATTCAATTCCAGATATCTACAACATTTCAACAGATGAATTGTTTTTGAGTTACGTCCAACTTGCCCTGTATTTATTTCATTTAAAGTCAAAATCCGTTAGAGTTCTTTAGAGCTCATACCACCTATTGGTATTCATGTGCCGACTCTAATTAAAGCTTACTAACTCGCTTTGCATTTTCATCGATTAGATAAACAAAACCGAGGATACAAAAATATTGTTCTTCAATAAATATATCTTCGTAATGAGATTTAGTTCAATTATAACGCATTGGTTTATGACGATCGACATAACTAATTTAGCAGTGATTACTATTGTTATATTCATGGAACTTTTATGGGTCCCCTAGCGGATAGGCATAGTATTTTATATCCGCTGTTAGTTTAACCTTCAGTGTTCCACTTTTGGGCCATTTTGTCGTTGTTGGCTGTTGTGTGTTGTGTAATGTAAGTATTACATATATCAAATTATATGCAATAAAACGAGTTTGTGGTCGTATCGATTAATTTGTGGAAAAAGGCGGACTTTTTAAAGAAACGAATTTACACAACCATGTATTGCAATCCGAAAATTTTGAATTGGCAAGCCTGTGATAAAATCCATTTGTTCATGTTAGGATAATTCATTCAATTCATTAGCTTTGCTTAATATTCACCTAGCCGAATGGGACTTTGGGACGACACTATATTCGTCCCTTCGTTCATTTTGACCGTGAATATGTTCGTCTTTCCGGTAAATTGTCCGTACTGTTTTATTGGACGCTTCAGTCTATTAATTTGATATTTGGTTTATGATGATATCAAACGAACTTACAGAAAGACCTTCAGTTTCGTTCAGGTTGAGTGTTTTTTTGGGTTTTTTTTTTTTTGCGCAAGTTTGAGCTCATAGACATACAAAATGCTTCAAAATATAGTTTTCCACGCTATATTCTGTTATTCCTCACCATGAAAAGTTACAGATCGAGTTTGAGATTTGATCCATAGACATAGAAATTGCTTTGAAATATTAGATTTCATTGAACAAAAATAACGATGGTTCAGCAGTTGGTTAGACCTGCAGTTGTTGACAATGTCTACATCGGTAGATAAAATACAAGTATATAGACCCAATTAATGATTATAGGAAATTCCAACTACATCAGTTACATTAAATGCCTGTCCAATGTAATATTTCACATGCAAAATAATTGCCCACCGACCTGAAACGTTTGCCTTGGATTGGTAAACACTTACATAACACAATCAGTGTAGCAAGCTTCAGTTTGGGTTTTGCTCATTGTTGAGGGCCTAATGGGGACCCATGTTTGCTAACATTTATGTCATTTTGTCTCTCGTGAATAGTAGTCTCATCTATCATACCACATTTCCTTTTTTTTTTAATGCAAATCCATGATAAATAATGAAAAAAAGAGAAAATGTTTGTACATGAATATTGTTTATAGCATACATGTACTAGTAATTAAACAGACATCTAGTTTTGTATGTTTTATTTTAATTGTAAGGTCGTGGTTTCGAATAATCTTTTAACCAGAGTACAATATGCCTATAAATAATAATTTTCGCGTAGGAAGGATTAAAGCGAAATGAACTCTCAACAAAGTTACTTTGGGGTAAATAATATGGAACGCCAAAACTGTCTTATTATGCCCATTTTCATTATACGATGCGCTTTTATCTTTATATGATGTGCACTTGTCATTATATGCAAACACCTTTATATGGTGTCCAGTTGACAGTATATGATGTGCAAATATACTTATACAATGTGGAAATACACTTATATGAAGTGCAAATGTCCTTATATGATGTACAAACATACTTATATGATCTGCAAATGTACTTATATGATGTGCAACTGTACTTATATGATGTGCAAATGTACTTATATGATCTGCAAATATACTTATACGATGTGCAAATGTACTTATATGATGTGCAAATGTACTTATATGATGTGCAAATGTACTTATAGGATGTGCAAAGATCCTTATATGATGTGCAAATATACTTATATGATGTGCAAATGTACTTACATGTATGTGATGTGCAGTTTTCCTTATATTATGCGCAAACATCTTTATATGACGTGCTTGTGTCATTATATTATGTGCATGTAACATTATATGATGTAGTTCGGATTACTTCATTATATGATATCAAACGTACTTATATGATGTGTTTTCATCGTTGTTATGATCAATAAACATGATCATGATTAGAACGATTACTCTCTACGTCATAACTGATTCCGATCTGCTTCTCCAAAATTACGGCTCAAATTTGTAACTATTGTTTGTAAAATGGAAGAGATTTTAAAAGAGTGTTGATACCTCGTTTTAAAGATGAAAAATCTCATCTGATATTGTTGGAAAGTTGTCAAAATATTAATTGCAAAGTTTAAATTTAATGGACGAGTCTACAATAATAAACATACCGTTAAAGTTTTTAAATTATGGGTCATCGACTGTGTACTGAGAACCTGGATTTCAAATAATTGATCTACATTTTTTAATATTTGGAGACAATGTATAGTTATTTTATTGAAAACTTCCCGTGAAAAGACTATACACCTGTTAATAGTCTTTTGCAGACAATTTCGTTAAAAAGTTAATTTATTCGTCTATAATATCATGAATATGGTATAAAGAAAAAGAAAATACGAACTGAGATATAATAATATAGAGAGAGAGAGAGAGAGAGAGAGAGAGAGAGAGAGAGAGAGAGAGAGAGAGAGAGAGAGAGAGAGAGAGAGAGAGAGAGAGGTCCACATTGCATAATATTATAAATATCCAAAAGGTATGAAATTAACATCAAAGGAAATTGTGACATACTAAATACAGGGATTTACCCTATTACCGTTTGAAACTGTTGTAGAAAACAACTTTCCTTTGAAAAGGTGCCTTTCAAAACAAGGTTGATTACACTATTCGTCTTACTATTAGTATGCAAAAAGAAAAATATTTAAGGGGAGGGAAGGGATTTAAAGCTGCTCGGAATAAAACAATATAAACTTATTTACACAAAAAAAATCGATTTAACGCAGATATGTCATGCATGACTGATTTCTATTCACGTGGTCAAAACCAAAAAGGTTATCTGAAATACCTCCTTCCCATACACGGATTTTTCTTCCGAATAATTACGGATCGCATACATCTACGGATCCTTACGATTTGGCCATTTTTACGGCCGATGGCATACTTGTTACGAGCTATCTACGGATACCAGCGAGTTATGTACGAATTTTTGCGACTGATTAAGAGGTGACGATCCGTAATGACTCATGGGTTCATAAGATTAATTCATGGAGATGTCTTATTAATTCCATTGAGACAACTGTCTACCAAATTACATGGATGTTAGCAACTATAGGTCTTCGTACGGCCTTTAACATTGAGCAAAACCTATACAGTTAAGTCGTATATGTAAGTCTCCGAAATGACAGAATGTCGAACAATCATACGAGAAAAGCAACGACTTATGACCAAAAATTTAAAGGAAAACGAATATGACCGACGGCAACCAAAGACAACAAACAAAAATTTAATTTAATATATGTAATATTTAGTTCTAGAAATTAAAAGTATTAAATTAATCTTAGGAAATGGCACACGAATATAAATGACACGAATAACAAATGAACCTACCTTAATTGATGTCTAGTGATCTCTAGTTTTACTTATAAGTTTTAAAAAGCACGCTATATTGAATGTTATTTCATGGACACAACACAACAATTTCATGCATGACAAATGAATCTACAATTGTATTTGGCGTAAAATGTGTTTGTAATGTAACATAAGAAATGATAACACCTTGACATATATCTCTAGACAAACGAAGCTATATTATGTTACCACCTTCATGTAATGTAATGTTATGTAAATATTTATCCTACATTTAATGACTTTAAAATTTTTCAAACGAATTATCTCCCAATCTTTGTGCAAGTACATTCAGTGGCGGATCCAAGGGAGGGGGTCGGGGGTGTAAATCCCAATTTATCCTGAATTGGAACCCTCCCCCCCCCACCCCACCTTTCCCTTTTGAAAATTATATGTCTTATCTGTTTTGTTTGTCTTGTCCTGAATGTGTGTACAATATTTTTCACTGAAATTAAACCCAAACAAGAATTATTATCATTGGGCTTATTCTTAGATACTGTAAAAATCTCAAAGATGTACAGAATAAAGAAATCTTTTAATTGTATTAAAAAAAAAAACTAATAGTAAAAGCATTTTCATGAGCATTTTACAGAATTAGCCTTTATTTTTGGAGTAAAACAAAATGCCCTTACATTTAAAAAATACAGCAATTAAGGACCCCTCCCCGCCCATTCAAAACCTCTTATAATGACATTTTTTCCCTGATAACAATTCGTGGTTAAATGTTGGTATAACCCTTAAGCAGAAATATCGAGTAATCAAATGTCATCTGTTTATTTATAGAACATACACCTAGTTTATCGATGACATGATGTCGTTCTAACTATGAATTACATATTTGCCACTGGACGTTCAAGTGCGACAATCAACCAACCAAAACAATGTATAAGACGATGCATTACAACGTATATCACGTTATTAGATAAGTAGAGCAATTGTTTCAATCTTACTTTTAATCCGATGATTTAAGCAAATACACACAAGTTTGACCACGCCACATTATGTATGTGCCTGTCCAAAGTCAAGAATCTGTAGTTCGTTGGTTGTCGTTTTTTTGCTCTGTTTCATGTTTGTTTTTCATTTATTGTTTTGTACATGATTCAGATCTTTAGTTTTCTCGTTTGAATTGTTTAACATTTTTAATTTCGAGTCGTTGTATAGCTTGCTATGCGGTATGATTTTTGCTCATTGTTAAGGCCATACGGTGACCTATAGTTGTTTTAACTTCTATATCATTTGGTATCTGGTGGAAAGTTGTCTCATTGGCAATCATACCACATCTTCTTATTTTCATAACGTCATAGCCACTAAATAATCCCCTTTCGTCAGATATTATTTTCAACGCTTTTGCTAACATAAATATGTCACGAACTGTCAAATAATGCAGGTTCCATATTTCACCAAAACATAACGACTCTTTTCAGGGCCACCAATATTTTTCAAAAATAATCTATAAATTGTTGTACATAAAATTAAGAAACAAAGCTGAACCCCTCTTTTCCTATTTCTCTCTCTTTTATTTCTTCTTGTCTTTAAGAATACAAGTTTCTGAAATGGTTTTAAAGATATAAATAGATTTATCTCTTCTAAGGACAGTCTATTGGTATAAAACGATTGGCGTGAAGTTATGCGACGCACAGTTCCTCAATAGATAAGTAAACAGAAAAGACCAGGGTGAATACCATGACAACGTTAGAAGTGGCATTTGAACAAAAGTTTATGTATTTAACATATAATTATGTAGATGCGGCCCAAAACCCCTCCCCAAATCAAAACTAAAAGATAAGGAAATGAAATAGATATAGAAATCTCCTCTAACATCATAAGATGAAGCCCGGTAAAAGTACGTTTATCCTAACTTATATAGATTTACCTGAATTCTATATAAATATCATTAAGATAAACAATCAAAATTCATACCTTTCATAAATAAGATCAAAGTAATTCCCAGTGAATTCCTTTGGATAAAAAAAATCCTCAATTTAACAATACTTTTTGCACTACTATTTACTTGAAAACTATGCAAAGCCTTCTAAAAATATATAAATTACTAGAAAAAAAAATTACATGGATGTAAGCAACTATAGGTCTTCTTATGGCCTTTAACATTGAGCAAAACCATACAGTAAAGTCTTAAATGTAAGCCTCCGAAATGCCAAAATATCGAACAATCATACGAGAAAAGCAACGATTTATGACCAAAAATTAAAGGAAAACAAATATGACAGAAAGCAAAGACGACCACTGACAGGCTCCTTACTTCGGACAGCCACTTAAAGAATGTGGCGGGGTTAAACATGTTAGTTGGCGATAAAAAAAAATAATTCGGCCAAGCAGATGACAAAAAGATATTCCGAATCCAGATTTTCCCCATACCTTATAGTGTTAAATTTTGAAAAAAATAAAAATTGATTGATTGCGTCGAAAACTAAACAAAATAATTTCTGACAAAAAACCATATTCCCCTTGAAGTTAAATGGTTGCTCCCTAATTGCATTTCATATTCTGATTGGATTTGGTCTTCCAATGGTTTTAGTTCCATTACCACTGATTTTTTTTATTTAGAACAAAACATTGTCTGGCTAACCCAGGTTTTAGCTGGGAACACATGTATATAGTTTTGATGACTTTTTACATACATGAGGGTTTTGATAGGGTTTGCAGGAAGTAGAATAATGGGCAAAAAATACAGAAGAAAGGGGCGCATAAATTTAATATAGAAAAAAAAGGCAAACATATAAAGAAAAGAGAATGATAGGGTGCTAAAATATAATGTATAGAGAATAATGGGCAAAAGGGAAAAAGAATAGACGGCCAAATATGGTATAAAAATTAAAGAATACAGAAATTAATGAGCCCTAATATATATATAATATACATGATACAAATGACATAAGAACCTTTATTAATTCACTTTTGATATCTTATGTTGAGATTTGAACATGTACGCTATAATTGAATGTAATTTTGTGTCGGAATATTCAAGGACATGACAATAAACTTAAATGTTACACGTACTCATGACAAAAGAGCCTACTTATTTTCACCTCCAGTGTTGTTTTGCATAATAAATTATATGCTATATTTGATGGTAATTTTGTGTCTGGAAAACATGTTTTAATACTATTTTAATACTTTTTGTTATTTTATATTGATATGGATCTTTTCTGTATACCAGCTTTGATTATTTGGAATATCTACTAATTTTCACTTCTTCGTACTACATTTGTATTAACATCAAGATTATTCTCCTTTAATCTGTACAGGGAAGTTTTATTGTTGATATTTACCCTTATGTATCTAGTGTTAAATTAGGTATTTATATGACAGACCTTTCTAGGTATTCCTAATTATTGGAAGATTTTATATAGACAGAAAAGTATACCTAAAACGACAAAGTTATTTTTCATTTACCTGTATATATTATGAAAACCGGTTTTTCAAAAGTGATTATTTTCTAAGGGTTTAATATTTCGCGGTAGTGTTTTGCCATGGCTTTATTTGGACTTGTTTGTTTGCTTTTGGCCTTGAATGTTTGTCCCTAATATTTTATTAACTATGTATTTACTTTCAGGTATCACAGATCGAATTTATTCGTTCATAGTGTGTTAATTTACGTTTTGATTGAGTTAAGCCTTCCAATTGATGTTTTATCGTGTGTTTTCTATGTTGTGATGTTATACTATTGTTTCAGAAAAAGGGAGAAGGTTTGGTACCATTAAAACGTTTAATCCCGCTGCAAATGTTTGCACCTGTCCTAAGTCAGGAATCTGATGTACAGTAGTTGTCGTTTGTTTATGTAATTTATACGTGTTTCTCGTTTCTCGTTTTTATATATACTAGACCGTTGGTTTTACCGTTTGAATGGTTTTACACTAGTACTTTTGGGGCCCTTTATAGCTTGTTGTTCGGTGAGAGCCAAGGCTCCGTGTTGAAGGCCGTACATTGACCTATAATGGTTTACTTTTATAAATTGTTATTTGGATGGAGAGTTGTCTCATTGGCACTCACACCACATCTTCCTATATCTATTTAAAGGTAACGATAACACCTTTACATGTATCTCACAACAAACAAACCTTCATTATGTAAACTTAACACTTTTGATTTGTTATCACTACAAACCAGCAAAAGTCTGAAATAGCCTATATCTGTACTCGACTTTACTGATTTTTACTCGACCAGTCTGAATTGGTTTGAATTTAACTTGATATTAATCGACCCCAATCTTAACCTTATTGATTTTTACTAGATGCAATTGAAACAACTCTCCATCCTAGTCACAATTTGGAAAAAATAGTTAGCGTGGGTGAGTATTTATACATCCAAACACCATAATATTTAATTAATAATTTAGAACAAAGATATAATAAACATGCACAAGCTCTCTCACAGGCAAACAACCCATAATTGTAAAATATAAGGGCATACACCACAGTCTGAATTGGTCTGAATTTTACTTGATATTACTCGACCCCAATCTAAACCGTAATCGACTGTACTGATTTTACTTGAACCTTATCTTTGTCATTGCAAAACTCCTAACTATTAATCGACCAGTCTGCTCAGTCTTTACCCATTCTCGACCTATACTCGACCAGTTCTCAACCTATTTTTTCAGTCTGAACCATACTCGACCAAAGATTTGAACAATACTTGACCAGTCTAAACTATACTTGACCAATAACCTCTACTCTTTTTTAATTTTAACTGTTTTTATAACTATCTTTCTAACTAATATGATAACAGCCGCAATAAAGTAAAGATATATTTACAGACCTTTTAATTTTATATGAATATTAGATTTATCATATCGAGATAGTCATATTATCTAATGTTTAAGTCTGAGTCTTGTAAGAAAAAAGACTGAATATATTATACATATACATATTTCTAAAGGGATAAAAATGAAAAATGACAAAATAGTTCTTCTGATCAGAGGTAAACTTTAAGCAATACCGCCTGCTTGGGGCACACTCATTTAAAAGAGCACACCTGGTCAGATAGTAATACATTTTAATTAACATCCTTTGAAAATTAAACAACATGTTGTAAAACTTAAATCGCAAGGACTTTGAATCCACTAGAAAAATAATACACGAGTTTAAAGAAAAATAGGATTTCTTTTACCTGTAAAACACACCTGTACTGAGGTAATTAAACCTTATTAAGGTGCTTCTTATGTGCCATGTCTTAAATTTTGACAAAACTTAATTAATCAATCTAAATTTTTACTGAAACTTTGGAACACAATTTCTTTTTTAAAAGGTTATCAAGGATTGCTATGGAAGTTCTATAATATTAAATTCTTGATGTTACAAAACTAGGGTATCATTTAAAAATTTAATAAGGTGCTTTATTATCTAAACTCGACTGACACCACAAATTTAGAATGTAGGGTCAGAAGTCACAGGACAAAAATATTTTTGTATTTTTCTTGAACTATAATATATAAAAGCAATTTTGTAAACAAAATGTCTTCTAAAAAGTCAATAATGATCAAAGGATTGTTTAGAAAACAATTTATCAAAGTTGCTTGTTACTTAAATGGATTCATTGTGCCAAGAAATATATTCTTTGCATGATTTAAATTTGATAAATCTTCATTTACCATATTTCAAGATCTTTCTTATATATTCAAACAATTATAAACACATATTTAATGAATTTTTGTCCTGTGATTTTTGTTCCCTATCGAATTTGTGACTTGTGACTTTCTGTACGTTTATCTAAAAATTTTACCAGGCTTAAGTTATTGTTGAAAATTTTCCAGTAACCATAAACTATATCTGAACATTGAAAAGTTTTGAATAACATTTAAGAAATTTGTATAATGGTCAAAAGTTCTAGTACGTGTAATGAATATAATGCAATGTGAACATGATCATGCATATCAAAATTCATTTAACTGAAAACTTAATTTATTACATGATATTTTTTAGTTGGACCAGAAATCATTTCCTTTGATCATCTTTTATTTTTATTTTAGAGGTGATATATATGATGAATATGGTGTTGATGAATATATTATGTTTATTGTGAAATGTTGGTTTAAATGCTACATGTATATTAAATACATTTTGATTTCAAATTGTTGTTCAAATATTTAGCCAAGGGAAACAACTAAAAATAGTTTATAAATCAATAAAATACAATAGATAGATACAGAAATAGGTCTAGGTTGGTTAAGACTTGGTCGAGTATGGTTCAGACTAGGTCGAGTATGGTACAGACTGGGTTGAGCATGGTTCAGACTTGGTCGAGAATGGTTCAGACACTTGTAAAAATGGTTAAGTACTGGTCGAGTAAAGGTCGAGAACAAGTTCAGACTGTTAAGTATGGTCCAGACTACAGTCGAGTAATATCAAGTAAATTTCAGACCAATTCAGACGTGTCGAGTAAAAATCAGTATAGTCGAGTACAGATATAGACCATTTCAGACTTTTATTGGTTTGTAGTGAATGTACATTTATCACACATTTTATGATTTATAAAATGTGTTATGCAACAAAAATGATATTTTTGACAATTTTGTTTTTTCTTTTTGTGTCTATACTGTGTAATGATTTATTGCGTTGGTTTTATAATGTCCATATATGTATGGAGGGCCTTTGGTGCCTACAGAAAAAAAAAATCGAATTTTCTGCCAACATTTTTGAAATCATGGTGGTTCTGTTTTGTTTATCTTGACCTGAATATGCATAACACACTTTGCACTGATATTTAAAACAACACAAATTATCATCATTGGGAACTTAATAATTCCTTCAAACTTGATTATCTTTCCTAAATAGAACACATAAATGTTCGTGCCTTGAAAAACGTTTTTCTAAGTACCTTACATTTTCCGGACAAACATGTATTTAGACATAAACTTGCAAATTTGCGGACTAAAAAGTAAATCAAGAATATAAAAGACGTCTTTTTAGACAGAGATCTGACAATATAGAATGCATTGATATATGTAATGTCCTTTTGTCTCTGGAGTAGAGTTGTCTCAATGACAAAATGCAAACCACATCTCCATATTTTCATATTGGACGATGTCCAAAGGCAGAGAGCTACTTACTCCGGCCAGTTCAGTAAGATCATACAAAAAGTAGTTTTGATATGAATTGAATTTCATTGTTTTTACAATTATGACAAACTAGCTATGAATGCTTGAAACTGCAGAATGTTACATAGAAAGCAATGTGCTATGCACTGGAGTTTTATTCTTAAACGAAAAGTTGTCTTTATTTTCATCATTCCAAAATTCATTTTGTTGAATTATTAGCCTCAAATATTTTCAATTTATATGTTAAAGCTAAATTCTTTGGTATGGCGATTTAAAATAAAATAACAAATATCAAATTTAAATGGTAAATATGTGAAGTTTGAAATAAAACTAAAAGTCAAAACTAGATAAAAAAATTTCAATTGTTTTTTTTTTTTTTTTTTATTTTAAATAAATGCATTCAGAATAAAATATTAAATGTTTTATTTAAAAATAAATATAAATTAAAAATAGAATTTTATTAAAACATCTTTAATGTGGAGTAAATGTCAGAATTTTTATATGCCACTGAAACAAACACATTTACATTGACCAAATGAACAATTTATACATTTGTTTTTATTATTATTTTTTCCTTTAAAATACTTAAGGATGTTGGCTACTCTTTATTTTGATTTTTTGTCAAATATTCAGAATCCTCTAGTTTTATCCATATATTGTCAATACAAATTTTGCCCGCTAACCCCTTCTTTTCTTCCATAATTTTATTACATATTGTTTTCAAAGCCACGTTTTAAAACTTTTTAAATCCTTGCCATTTTTCAGTTTTGAAAGAAAAAATATGTGCCAATGTTAAATGTATTCAAAATCTAGAGAAAACCATCTCCCACTAGATTTTCAATTGATTATATCTCAAAAACAAGGTCACAGACCTGTTTGTTTTCCTACCTTCTAAGTTCCATTATTTATATACTATCAATTTATAACAGTCTTTTAAAAGCTTGTTATTTTTAAACAGATGAGCGAACATCCTTAAAATTGAATTGTCTACCGTTTTTTGTTAGCAATGAAAAGCCTTTTTTTTCGATAACCATGACGGTTTCAGTCCAGTTGACCAAGGCAATAATTATGCGACCATTTAAGATTGATTTATTCCTCCTAGCTTCTAATTATGTTATTTTGTCTGCCCTGATATTTAAATTATAGATCAGCTGTGTTGGTCCCCGATCCGACTGGTAGGGGATTAAATATCTAACCTCGAATTTCTACCAAATCCATTACGAAATCATTCAGTGAATACCAGACTATTATAAGATATGCCATATTTGCGTTTCCTTTTGCAATAAGTTTTGTTCGAATTCATGAGATGTATTACACTTAGAAATTTGGCGTATACTAGGCATATTATGTAGTTAAACTGTACATGTTTAGATCTAATGATAAAGAAGCAGTATACGTATTACCAAAACATAACCGTGCAAGGCGTAAAACAGTGTTCAACATGGCGTAAATTGAAACATTTAAGCCAGGTGTAAATTTTATTCAGGGCGTTACATTGTTTATTAGTCGTAAATAATAACACCCATATTACTTTGTTACATATGACCATTGAAATAATATTTAGTCTCAAAATTTTGACTCTCTGGTATCGGCTTGCAAGAATTGCACATATGGCAGCTTATTAATGCATATTTGTGTTGTTTACTTTGTGTTCTTCAGACGAATTTAAAACTAATTGGACTGAGTCATTCATTGCAAAACGTATATATACAAGGACTGAAAGGAAAGTAGTAATGGTAATTAATAATTATATTAGTTACTATGGAACTGTTTTTAACAATTCAATTCCAGAAATCTACAACATTTCAACAGAGGAATTAGATTTGAGTGACGTCCAACTTGCCCTGTATTAATTTATTTAAAGTCAAAATCCGTTAGAGTTCCTTAGAGCTCATGCCACTTTTTGTTATTCAAGTGCCGACTCTAATTGAAACTTACTAACTCGTTTTGGATTTTCATCGATTAGATAAACAAAACCGAGGATACAAACAATATTGTTCTTGAATAAATATATCTTCGTAATGAGATTTAGTTCAATTATAGAGCATTGGTTTATCAAGATCGACATAACTAATTTAACAGTGATTACTATTGTTATATTCATGGAACTGTTATGGGTCCACCTAGAGGATAGGCATAGTATTTTATATCCGCTGTTAGTTTATCCTTCAGTGTTTCATTTGTGGGCCATTTTGTTGTTGTTGGCTGTTGTGTTTTGTATAATGTAAGTGTTACATATTTCAAATATACAATAAAACGAGTGTGAGGTCGTAACGATTCATTTGTTGAAAAAGGCGGACTTTTTAAAGAAACGAATTTACACAATCATGTATTGCAATGCGAAAATGTGGAATTGGTAAGTATGTTATAAAATCCATTTGTTCATTTTAAGATAATTCTTTCAATTCATTAGCTTTGTTTAATATTCACCTAGCCGAATGGGACTTTGGGGGCGACACTATATTCGTCCCTTCGTTCATTCCGTCTGTGAATGTGTCCGTCTTTCCGGTAAGTTGTCCACACTGTTTTATTGGACGCTTCAGTCTATTAATTTGATATTTGGTATATGATAATATTAAACGAACTTACAGATAAACCTTCAGTTTCGTTCAGGTTGAGTGTTTTTTTGGGTTTTTTTTTTTTTGCGCAAGTTTGAGCTCATAGACATACAAAAATGCTTCCAAATATAGTTTTCCACCTGTTATTGCTCAATCAATTGAAAAGATGTTTGGTATAAAGTCCTACCATGAAAAGTTACAGATCAAGTTTGAGATTTGATCCATAGACATAGATATTGCTTTGAAATATTAGATTTAATTGAACAAAAAATAACGATGGTTCAGCAGTTGTTTAGACCTGCAGTTGTTGACAATGTCTACATCGGTAGATAAAATACAAGTATATAGACCTAATTAATGATTATATGGAAATTCCCAACTACATCAGTTACATTAAATGCCTGTCCAATGTAATATTTCACATGCAAAATAATTGCCCACCGACCTGAAACGTTTGCCTTGGATTGGTAAACACTTACATAACACAATCAGTGTAGCAAGCTTCGGTTTGGGTTTTGCTCATTGTTGAGGGCCAAACGGGGACCCATGTTTGCTAACAGTTATGTCATTTGGTCTCTCGTGAATTGTAGTCTCATCTATCATACCACATTTTCTTATTTTTATTTTAATGCGAATCCATGATAAATAATGAAAAAAAAAGACAAAATATATATGCATGAATATTGTTTATAGCATACATGTACTAGTAATTAAACAGACATCTAGTTTTGTATGTTTTATTTTACTTGTAAGGTTGTGGTTTCGAATAATCTTTTAACAAGAGTGTATAATGCCTATAAATAATAATTTTGGCGTAGGAAGGATTAAAGCGAAATGAACTCTTAACAAAGTTACTTTGGGGTTAATGATATGAAAGGCCAAAACTGTCTTAATATGCCCATTTTCATTATATGATGTGCTTTAATCTTTATATGATGTGCACTTGTCATTATATGCAAACATCTTTATATGGTGTCCAGTTGACATTATATGATGTGCAAATATAATTATACAATGTGCAAATACACTTATATGATATGCAAATGTCCTTATATGATGTACAAACATACTTATATGATCTGCAAATGTACTTATGTGATGTGCAACTGTACTTATATGATGTGCAAATGTACTTATATGATCTGCAAATATACTTATACGATGTGCAAATGTACTTATATGATGTGTAAATGTACTTATATGATGTGCAAATGTACTTATAGGATGTGCAAAGATCCTTATATGATGTGCAAATATACTTATATGATGTGCAAATGTACTTACATGTATGTGATGTGCAGTTTTCCTTATATTATGCGCAAACATCTTTATATGATGTGCTTGTATCATTATATTATGTGCATGTTACGTTATATGATGTGGTTCGGATTAACGTACTTATATGATGTGCTTTCATCGTTGTTATGGTCAATAAACATGAGCATGATTAGAACGATTACTCTCTACGTCATAACTGATTCCGATCTGCTTCTCCAAAATTACGGCTCAAATATGTAACTATTGTTTGTAAAATGGATGAGATTTTAAAAGAGTTTTGGTACCTCGTTTTAAAGATGAAAAAATCACATCTGATATTGTTGGAAAGTTGTCAAAATATGAATTGCAAAGTTTAAATTTAATGGATGAGTCTACAATAATGAACATACGGTTAAAGTTTTTGAATTATGGGTCCTCGACTGTGTACTGAGAACCTGGATTTCAAATAAGTGATCTACATTTTTTAATATTTGGAGACAATAGATATAGGAAGATGTGGTGTGAGTGCCAATGAGACAACTCTCCATCCAAATAACAATTTATAAAAGTGTATAGTTATTTTATTGAAAACTTCCCGTGAAAAGACTATAAACCTGTTAATAGTCTTTTCAGACAATTTCGTTAAAAGTTAATTTATTCGCATATAATATGGTATAAAGAAAAGAAAATACGAACTGAGATATAATAATAGAGAGAGAGAGAGAGAGAGAGAGAGAGAGAGAGAGAGAGAGAGATCCACATTGCATGATATTACAAATATCTAAAAGGTATGAAATTAACATCAAAGGAAATTGTGACATACTAAATACCAGAATTTACCCTATTACCGTTTGAAACTGTTGTAGAAAACAACTTTCCTTTGAAAAGGTGCCTTTCAAAACAAGGTTGATTACACTATTCGTCTTACTATTAGTATGCAAAAAGAAAAATATTTAAGGGGAGGGAAGGGATTTAAAGCTGCTCGGAATAAAACAATATAAACTTATTTACACAAAAAAAATCGATTTAACGCAGATATGTCATGCATGACTGATTTCTATCCACGTGGTCAAAACCAAAAGGATATCCGAAATACCTCCTTCCTATACTCGGATTTGTCTTCCGGATAATAACGGATCGCATACATTTACGGATCCTTAGGATTAGGTCATTTTACGGCCGATGGCATACTTGTTACGAGCTATCTACGGATACCAGCGAGGTATGTACGAATGTTTGCGATTGATTACGAGATGACGATCCGTAATGACTCGTGATAAAGATATAACTAAATGTTGCTACATGGTATTTGCATATAAGTTTTACATAATTCAGGGTATACATTAGATTAATTGAAACTAGGATTATAGTTAAACATACGTTACATAGATTAATTAAAGTTACAAATAGTACATCTTTGCTTAAATTGATACAGGGTAATAACATTTTGAGCTTACTTAAATTTGTCTAGGATTATCAGCTTAAATTGTATGATCATAATCAATTACAACATAAAGTTGTTATGGTCAGGAATATTATATTACTATTCATAATTGTACTATTGAATCACTTGAAGACTTGCAAGATTAAGATAATTTGTGTTTACTTAGTTTCATAAGATAAACTAATTGATATTAATCAACGTTCAGATTATTCAAAGATAAAGATAGTTAGAACGTTTAACTTAATCATTAATTTCATATGTAGTCCGTTATTCAATACATTACAATTTTATTAGTACATCGATTAGATAAAAATACTATGTTATAGAATCATACTTATCTGATTTTCAATAATAACAAAGGTTATCAAATATTTCAATAAGTATTCTTTGTATTAATTATGTACTTGTCTGATATTGAATATTATACAATTATGTCATAGATAATCAACGTTAGGTCAGCTTTAGTTATTAGATTTATGTCCCTTTGAGTTGTTATTGTCATGTGTTATCAGTTGACTATGTATCGTTATTCATTTGACAGTGTGTGTTTTTAGAATGTTATCATATGTACAAAGGTAGGTTAATGATTCATCTTTTGATACATATATAAGATTATTTTAACATTTTCAATTGTTAGCTAGTTTTTAAATTCATTAGCATTTTAAATTATTCATCAGTTACGAATCGTAATTGTGCAGCTTGATTCACCTATTATTCATCTTGAATTTCATTCACTGAATTTATCACTATTGTCAATGTATTTGCTCATCTTTAAGATTTAACCTTGTTTATCGTATTAGACTTGTTTATCAGTTTCGAGTTATGGTACTTTGGATTATAGTTGTCTACATAATTTCAATTGTTATCCTCACATATAAGTTACAGTTACGAGATGAAAGTTACAGATATTGTTTGAGATAGTTATATTATTATTGAAATAATAGATTTACAAATGAAATGTTCACAATTCTTCGTTAGTTCAATGTAATAAGATCGGAATTGGCAATTTAAGAATCCATAAACTACAATAATTGTTAAATAAATTTCACAATAATATTCACCATGTACGATTAGACTTTGAATTGTAACCTACGAACATGAATGTTGCTAAATTCGGTTGAATTCTTCATTACGGAATGGACCCTCGTTTCGATTTGTTACATGTTGAGTCTATGATGATTTACAGTTTCTATTATAATCTGCATCATTGAAGTTTTTATGCGACATATTTACAATCATGTAAAAGTAAAGAATTGTTTGATGCTTAATGTTATTGTTGGATACATGTACAAATTAAACAGCATTATTAATTGTTTGGGTGAATTGTACTAAGTAATGCCAAAATGTTATGTTATAAGATTTGGCAAGTCATGAATATCTTATACATGCTATCGTTTATTTAGGCATATGAATTAATATGCAAGAACGATGTTATTAATAAATGTTTCATATACTTAATTAAATGGCTGTCGTTTAAATATTATGTACATTAGTAATTGCATCTTATCAATGTAAATACTTATAAGATTCAATAGTCTATATATGATTGTGTAATATTGACAAATGTACTTAAAGCAAATGTTATTGATTAATGATGCAAATGTTACTTATATATGCAAATGTGATTATATTTATCATAATATATGTGATTATATTATGATCATTATTTGTCACTATAATAGTGCAATGTCAAATTATATATGTCAAATGAATCACTTATATGAGATGTAATACTCTTATTGATTGCAAACGTACTTATATGATGTGTTTTCTGTTATGTCATAACTATCATGACTTGATATATTCTGCATATTATTCGATGTCATATTGATTGTACTTATGTATGTATAAATGAATATGAGTCTTATATGACGTATGTGTCAAATTGCTATCTAATATGATGTGAAATAAATATATTCAATATTGATTGAATCATCTCTATAATTAATGAAACTTATATATTTTTGTTATATTATTGAATTTAATATGATGTACGTTCGATTATATAATTGATTAAATTATCTGATTATTGGAGTGATTTTATTATTGATTAAATTTAAATTGATCTGTTAATCATTTATTCTTCTAAATAATATAGTACATTGATTAAACGAATTCGTTATAGTAACTGATTAGAAATTGGAAGAGAATTAGGAAGATGTTAGATGAGAGTTAGTAAGAGAAAGAGAGAGATGTTGGAAAGTGTATATTAGCATCAATTAATGATATACAAGTTAATTAAATATTGAAATTTAATAAGAATACTATTACTAAAGATTAAATAATTGAACTGACAGTCCTTTAAAGTGAAACTATGTAAGATTACTTGTAAAATTTAAAATATTAAATGTTGAATTAACATAATATTATACTATAGATAAATATTAAATTGAGTATTAAAGTATTATGGATATGATCGTGAAAACAATGTAGAGTGATAGCAACAATATTATTTACTATAAGGTATGAGAAAGAATAAGCATGCATGATGATTCATCAACGATAGGAAAAAGAAAATGTACGAGTATCGAATACTGAAATGATGAATTCGATGATTAACGAGAGAGTCAAACATCGACTTACATAATTTGCAATTAATTAGATCATTACAATTATACAGAATTTACAGGATTAGGATTACGTAGCTTTCCATGATAATTGTTGTTTCAAATACAATCGATTAACGAATCGATTATATACAGATGTACGAAAATTAAAGGATACGATATTATACGTCAATTCAAGATATTATTCACAATTATTAACAATTTACATATAGATGTTTATCATAGGTTACGCCTAATGCATAATAGCAAAACTACTACATTAATCGATTATGTACTAGTACTAGATTGATTAAATGATTACAAATCTAGGTCAAAATTATTCATGGACCAATTGTGACAATTCAGACAGACAAAACAAATTTAATTATATGTATGTTAAGATAAGTAATTTAGTATAAATTGAATTAATCCAGAAGTTAATATTCATATGTAAAGTTTACCTTAATGATAAGATCAACATATTACTCGTAGCCTTAAGATGCAAACGTTATATTAATGGTATATGGAAGTGCAATGATGACCAACAGAATCTAAATCATGCAGAAAACTGTAATCTAAAATTATATCTAATGATTAATTTAGAAAAGTTATTAATTATCACATTGACAAATAATATAATTAAAACTTAATTATATATTGAACTATTTTCATATTATATATAATTTCAGAATACAACGTAATTGAATTCGCAATGAACAAGAAACAATACCTGTCGCTCTGTCTATCTATTTATCTATTAATATATGCATGTATGAAAATAATATCTATATGAATATTCAGAATATTTGGGATACTCTATCAACATTAAATAGAAATGAAACATCTTAAGACCTTTATGGTTAATACAAAAATATTGGAGTATTAGAGAAGAAACATAAACCTGTAAAGTTTTGTATGCATTAAATTGTAAATGTAAATGATTCCGGCGAAAAATTAGACTAGGCGAAATTTAGCACACGGTATGCCTTTTACCTGCTTGAGTTAAAGATACAATATTATATTTGATTGCTTAATAGCTTCTTGATATTCAGTGGCAACTATTACATGAAACAACTTTGGACGATTCAGACGTTTATTGAATATGTATATACAGAGGCATTTTTATACAACTGGTTTGAACTACTAAAGTAATACAGTTTGAAGCTTTAACTTGACGGACTGTAACTAACAAAATAAAATCCTTTTAAAAACGTTGATTGAATGTAATATTTTTCATATAGCTTTTAAACTGTATGTAATGATTGATGAAATATATTGTATTAAAATAATTTAAGGAAATGGTACATTGATATACATGACACAAATAACATAAGAACCTACATTAATTCACTTTTGATTTCTAATTATGTTGAGATTTGAAAATGCACGATTTAATTGAACATAAGTTTGTGTCGGAATATTCAAGGACATGACAATGAACTTTTAAAAATGTTACACGTAATCATGACAAAAGAGCGTACTTATTTTCACCTCCAGTGTTGTTTTGCATAATAAATTATATGCTATATTTGATGGTAATTTTGTGTCTGGAAAACATGTTTTGAAGGTCACGATAACACCTTTACATGTATCTCACAACAAACAAACCTTCATTATGTAAACTTAACAACTATAATACGAAATTTCTTAGTAGTAAAGCAGTCCGGGAATTGAAGATATTACACAGTTAAAAATCCATGGTATACCTCCGATAGAAATAAAGGGATACATTTTAAAACAACATTGTTTGCAATGCAGTGTTCTATCTCCAGAAAAGGGGATGCTTTATTTATTTAAGTTGTTTTATTCTTTAAAAAACCCACACACAATCGAACAAAGAGTTATTCATCATGTTCATAATTGGATTTTTATACAACCTTTTATGTCTCAGTCTGATAATTATAATATTGTACTTTTAAACTTTGTATTCAATTTTCAATGTATTCCATGGCGGTCAACCAATGTGAAATCCATAAAACTGAAAAATATAACAAATACGCAGCACGATTACAACAATAACTCTGAATTAAACTGTGTTTCAGTATGTTCTCAAATACTTAAGGCAGATTTAAAACTCTTAGATCGAAACTAAACTGTTAAAGTATATTTCAAACAGCAGCATAATAAATGGTATACGGTATATGCCTAGATTAAAATTGCCCAGAATGTAGTAGTGGAGATACACAAAACACCGTTATATTGTTCTGAAACTGACAATTTTATTAACACATTTTAGATTCCAAATCTCCTTCCATTCGTTATCCTAACATTCTTATGTTCTGGCTTCAAATTACATTTTATTCATTGCTCATCGACTTATGAGTTTTGATTCATATTTCAGTTCCTTCCTTCTCTTCAGATAAGCATTGGGTATGTCCTTACAAATGTGTGACTAAATGCCCTCATTCAATGATATTCAATTATAAAACTAATACTTATCAATACAGACTGGACAAGTATACACACTTATACATATATATATATATATTGTTTATATTTTTTCGTTTGGGCTTGTATTATATTTGCCTTCGGGTTTATATGATCCGTTCATCCTATTTCGACTCTTCAAAATTAAAGAGTCTATCCTAAATTGAGGTAAATCATATGGCCTTCCTAATACCGTTTCGATTCCTAACATCACTGAAGAGACATTAATTGTCGAAATCCGGATATGGTGTACTAATGTTTTGCACCTTTTGTTTGCGGTATACCATTTTTTCCGCAAGTTTATTGTTTTCTGTTTGGTATTAAATTAATAGTTAAGATCCATTTTGATACATCTGGTGATCCGTTTATTTGGCAAATGCCAATGGCAGTCAGCAGGTTTAAGAACATCCGTTGTTCGACCTGCTAGTCAAATGCGTTTTGTTAAAATATACTTTTTCACTTTTTTGGTCTTTTGGAAAATGTTGTTTGTGCTGTATTTAGACCCCTCTACCAAGACATTTGTTTTGCATGCACACGTATAAAAATTGCGGTTTTTATCCAACGCAATCATAGGTTTGAACGAATGTTTGTTTTAAAATTAGACTTGTATAGATATATATATATATATATATGGGGCTTATTTCTGGGGCCAGTAGGTAATTTTGCAACAAATTATCAGTTTTTGTCTCATAGTCCCAATGAAATATCTTAAAATCAGGTGATATTTAATAAAATAAATATGATAAGATGTGGTATGATACATATCGTAAAGTAAAAAGATGAGGGGGATACTAACGAAAGTACACAACTCATTCGTCTAGACCGACATAATTATTGCAAAAAAGAAAAACCATGGAATGAAGAACAAATAACAGTAG